>JAVQJG010090812.1:0-11631 GCA_036024015.1 Craterocephalus amniculus | reverse complement strand
AGATTTTGAATTAATAAAGTTTTTCTCCTCAAGAGAGACTTTATGCATGCAGTATAAATCCCTTCTTGATAGAGTAAATTTGCCCAGCACCAAACAGCAGCCAGACAATCATTCTGCTTGCAACAATGCTGGACAAGACAGGTGTAAAAACAAAACAAAAAACAAAAAAAACCTGGGGTCTGTTTTTATCTTTCCTTTCATACGTGTGAGTGATGGACAAAGGAATTTTCAAGAAAGCTCCAGTACTTAGGCGGGCAGGCAGCTAGCAGTACAGCAGTTTCCGGCAACTGCTCCCACGTCTAAGTTCACCCTAAAAACGTGCTTTTTTTGCCACACTGAACTCCCACCGGTTTTTGGACACGAGTCATCGTGTGAGATTTGGACACAGATGTACTGTTTATTTTCCCCATGTGTGACAGTGAGGGTCCTGTCACTATGTCTCCCACTGACGATGCGTCCTGGCTACTCGGCAACAGGGATATTCCTTCGGCTGAGTAGTCAGCGTGCATGGCTTTCACCTGGGAGGTTGTGGGATCAATCCTTGCCTGCCTCCTTCGTCCTGCCACACATGCATAACTGGGTGTCAACCGCATTTTCCACTGACTGTCTGATGAACAAGGATGGTGTCATGTGGTTAGATAAGGTTGGTGTAAAAGCTTTGGTTTGGTCATGGTTCAAATAATGAAAAAGTAAAGGAGCTCCCAATGAAGCCAGTCAGCAAAAATAGGGATGCACCAATACCACATTTTCTTTCAAACCAGGTACAAATACTCACGTTTGAGTACCTACTGATACTGAGTATTGATTTAAGTTTTTAATTAATGTCATGGACCAGAATGTCAGATGGGACGACTGAGTGGTTGATGGTGTAATGGGTCGTCCTACAGCCATCTTCTGAACGTAAGGCTTGAAAACTGCCAGAATTTTCAGAAATAAGGCGGATAAAATGGTTTTTGCTGGCTTCTGTATTTCACTGTAAAGAAACAGCTACATCTCTAAGTTCAAGTTTTCAGACAGAGAAATTGGGTGTTTAAGATAGAACCAGATTTGGTGTAACTTTGCCTCTGGACACCCGTTGATGAGAACTTAAAATGTAAGTATTGAAAGTTATTTGAAACATCATAAATAAGGAGGCTAAAGTGATTTTTGGTGGATTTGGTTAACGACAAACGTGCCCAAAATAAGCATCTTTCATTAATATGATGCCAAATTCACATTTTTTAATAGTATGATTATGCTTTATGTTGCTGACTGTAGAAGCTGCAGACACCAATAGCAGAATGTTTTTGTATTAACAATATCTTTGATCTGGTGTAAAAATATGCATGCACAGGACATGATGTGAAGGTACAGCACACACCCCAAATAAAGTTTCTCCTGAAAATCTCAGTGTGATTAAAAACCTGGGTTTGCTCCCCCTGCAAACCCGATTTCTAGAAAAGTTGGGCAGTTATAAAAAGTAGATAAAATGCAAACATGATCCTATAATCATCATTTACTTATTTGAACTTTAATTGAACAAACACTAGTGGAGGGTTGGAGCCGACCGACGGTCACAGATCATCATTATGTGATATAATCATCCCAATTACAACCAGACTGAAGTCTGGATGAATCTCTCTGGTTACTGTAATTAGTGAGAATTTAATGCTTTCATTTTCACATTGCTGGCAGGTTTAATCTCCTAATAGCTGCTTCTCATTGCATCAGTGCTCTAGCTCCAGTTGGTCAATCATATTTAATTAATGCACCGAACAGCTTTCATTTCATTTTTCTTTCTAGATTCAATTCACAACACAATTTTAAATTTAGAGTTGCATTTAAAAAAAAAAAAAGGAACAAGCCAATTAGTAATGTACACAGGGTCTTAGAATCAGTGCCCTCCTCACCAGTCGCCAGGCTGCTCCCATTTTTGTCTGATGCAGCACGAGCTAAGTGATGATCTAATGATACTGAATGTGGCTATTACAGCAACGTCACTCAAGTTGTTCCCGCAGCCATATCAGCCCTGCTCCATGTGATTTAGCACAGGCCCTCGCAAGTAATGACATTTGATGGTGGCATAAAGGACGTGATGAGCCTCCCGCTCACGGTGCCAGGAGAGGTCATCACGACTGGCAGGCTGAATGGCTGCTCCTCCACCTGTCTGCCATTAAACATGGAAATGGCTCCACTCTCCCGTGACTGTTGCATATTCTATGAGTAAACACAGCGTACAGCGCTTCGTCTTACTTTAACATGCGTTGTAAATACAAATTGTTGCACAACAAATGCACAGAAACATATTATCTTTAAGCCCAGAAGAAAATGAGGTTGATATGGACACTCAGCTGCAATAACCCAATCATTTACTGAACGACGGCAGCTGGATACATTTTCAGCCTTCGGGCTCAAACGAGAGAGCACTGCACGGCTGCCTGAGCGAATGGGTTTGTAATGCAAGCCAAATAGGTTTGTTCTAATGGGAATCAGCTAAGGTGATGGCGGCAGAGCCTTACAACAGCACTATAACAGCAGTAAACGCCGATGGTAAACACCCCCATTGTGTCTTGATTGGCTGTGAGAGGAAGAAGCAACACTAGGAAGTCGCTGTGTTTACTAATGCTTATTTGCATGGACAAAGATTCAACCAGCCTCAAACTTGGGAATATCTTTGTTTTGCATGAGCGTGGGGATGTGGTCCTCAGCTAATGTTTCCCATCTGCTTCAAAGTTAACTGGGTTGTGTGTTCAGAGCAGCTATTCTCCGTACCTTGGTTGGAACCAGCGCTTGTTTGACTTCCTGTTCCCTTCCCGTTATCTCCACCCATTCTGCTCTGACCTCTAACATCAACTAGACATCTTCATCCATTTCTACATTTTATTTTCTTCAGACCCTAGAGATGCTTGTGTGAGAAAATATCAATAAATCAGCAGTTTCTGAAATGCTCACACCAGCCCATTTCACAACCCTTTTTCAAAGTTGCATGCAGCATGACCTACATGCAGTGCAGAAGATGTTTGCACCCAGTACTCCGAACATGCAGCATACCAGAATGAGAGAGAGAAACTCAGCTAAAAGACTCCACCAAGCTTTGGCATGCAAGCCAAACACATGAAAAGACAATGCAAGAACATCCCTGTCCACTGGAACTCCTAATTTCCCCACCTCATTTGAAAGCAAAGACTCTGCTGCTGCTAAAAGATGTCTGTTTAATTGTTGGGGGACTCAAACTAGCAACCAAACAGTCACAAATGTATTTTCACTCATTTCTGCTGTTTTATGGTCAGATATAAATTCCTCCACCAAAAAATTCTATTCTGCCTTTGTTTAAAATGGATCATGGCGGTCCTGGTCGATGATGATAATGTGGTCACTCGTCCTATGATAAACTATCTTGAGGATTACTTCTTTCAGATCCGCTTGGTATTTCTCATGACTGCGATGACATGTGACGTTATCAACACTGGCTGATGGGCTCCAGAGGAATTTACCTGTGCAACAGCTCAGTAAACACTGCTCAGGTTCCGTTTCAGCTTCTGTTTTTCCAGTTTTTCATCAGACATTATTCTACATGAATTTGCAGCTATCTTCTGGTTTTCACTGAAAGTAAGGTGGTTTCCTTTTAGGAGGATATAACACTTTACATTTTCTACCATGTTTCAGGTGACTTTACTTTGACAACGGAACACACATCTTCATTCTGACTCATGACTTCATTCTGGCATGCTCCTTGTAGTTGGGAAGATATGGTTAATTTATTTTGGTAATGTCATTTCGGCTGGCTTAAAACAGGCTAAATCCCCTCGCTTCCTCACTCTGATGCTCAGTTTGAACTCCAGCAAGTTGTCTTGTCCGTGTTTTCTTCCCTGAATGCCACGGCTTGCTGCCTAATACCTAATAAAATGAGATGGGGGTGTGTTTACTTCCTTCCCTCTTAACATCTTGTTAGTCCACTTCTTATCAGCTCCTCCTGTTTCCCAACTCCAGACACAGACCTTGATAATCTGATCAGTCATGTCTATGAAACTCACTCTCCCTGACTGGGAATCCAGATCGACTATATTAATGGTGAAAACATGACCATCGCTCGACCTGCTTCCAGCTACATGTAAGGCTTCAGGTGGTGTCCGACATGAGATCCTGTGGGAGGTAGTAGCATCATGAAGAAGGAACACATACTCATGGTCAGATGCAGATCCCAGATGCACTTTGTAACTTTCCAAGCTTAAAACTCAGCATTCCAGACTCATTTGATGCCGCAGTGACGTCTATTAGGTGCATTTCCGGAGTTTTAGTCCAACAGCGTCTTGAGGCTGAGAAAATTAGATGAAAATTATCTGGATTTCAAAATCCCTGGATCCAGATCCATGGATCTTTGATTTACAGTGATGTTCAAAATAATAGCAGTCCCTCAATAGTAGCAAGATAAATCACTATCTTTGTTAAAATTTCAACCTCTAGACTGCAAGTTTGTTTTCTGAAGGGGATAGTAAAGGTATAGAAAACCAACAGACCCAACAGGCCTGCCAGGCATGCTGCTGATCTGCTGAAACTGAATGATTAACTGAAAGGGGTGTGTTCCAAAAAATAGCAGAAGTGGTTACAGTTTGCCAGAAGAAGTCTGGCTGAAGTATGCTGTATGAGTGGCCAGCACAATCCCCGGACCCTTGTTCCATAGAAACCTTATAGGCTGACATAAAAAAAAGTTGCTCGTAAAGCAAAACCAAGAAACGCAGAGGAATTGTGGAAGGTAGCACAATTGACCTGGGCTACAGTAACTGTTGACCGTTGCCAGAAGTCGACTCCATGCACCATAGATACGAAGCAGTTATCAGAAACCATGCTTATGCAACAAAATATAAGTTTAGATACTCAGCAAAGTTGAATTTCAAGAATTTCTTAGTTTATACGGTATATTTTTGAGTTTCCAAAGATGTCAACGCTGCTATTTATTAACATAACATTTCATGACTTTTTCCAATTTTTTATGTTTTGGAATAGAATGTGCAGTGTCTCCAATGCATTTGTGTTCATTAAAGTACAATTTATTTGGAGAATTTTGACATTAACTCACCTTTTTAAAGACACTATTATTTTGAACACAACTGTATATCTGGGTATTTCAAAAGTTTGGAGGATTGGAGCAAAATGAACCTGATCCTGTTTGATGGAGACTTACAAATCCATCCCTCCCACAGGATCACAGACAGCAGACAGGAAACGATGACAGAAAATCTTGTCTTGCACCTGTCTGATCAATACCATTAGAATTCAACAATGACGCCGCAAACAGCAGAAACAAGGCTGTAGGTCAAGTTTTAACTCACAAGTGTGTTCAGCTACAGGAGAAGCTGTACTTGCATGTCTGTGTGAATACTTTTAACATTTTCATAACAATAATCTGTTTACTAATTGATTTATATTTAATATACTAGACACAGGGAAAGCTAATTGATAAAAGTGTTTTGTTATTTTCTATCACACTCAGAAAGATTGATTAGCATCTGGTAAAGGCATATGCCTTTTACTCATACATGGGTGAATAATTAAATGTTTCATCATTAATGCTGTGACATTTTGACTTTTTTTTAAAAACTGGGCATAAACAGAAATCTTCTGTAAAATAAATCACAACCATCTCAATGCAGATATCATGCCTTGCTGATACCAAGCAGCATCACCTTCAGCTAAATCTGTCCCAGACTGAGCTCATTGTCTATCCATCCAGGCCTTTTTACCCCGCAGAGAGGCGTGCAGCTCGATTCTATCACACCTCTACCTACGTCTTCGGCCAGGAATCTTGGCGTCATGGTTGACAACCAGCTGACCTTTAAGGTACGTGTTGCTAATTTGCTCGCTGCAGCATCAGCAGGATCAGTAAAACCTCTGCAGATGATTCAGGATGCAGCAGCACGACTGGTCTTCAACCAGCCCAAAAGAGCTCATGTCACCCCACTGCAGATTGCTCTGCTTCTGGCTTGCAAAACAACCCAAACAGTTCCTCTACCTGAACTCTTTAATCCAGAGCTTCACTTCATTTGACAGCAACGCTCTGCTTATGAAACACCCAGTGTTCCCACCACAACGTGGAGCAAAACCAGTGGGTAGACTCTTTTCCTCTGTAGCTACCCGGTGGTGGAACGATCTACCGACATCTCATCTACTGTCAAAGGAAACTGTGATAAGGAACCAATTGTCTATACCAATTAACTTGCATTTAATTACGATGTCTCCTATTGTTTGATTTCTTGCTTTGGTTGTCGTCGCTTTCAGTTGTAAGTGGCTTTGGACAAAAGCATCTGCTAAATAGAAAAGAAAATCTAATTTTTGGAACAAATCTATGAAACTGCATGGAAACGGCATGGATTCATCTGCATCAACATTCATTACATTCAGTGCAACGCTTTTATTCATTTGACAATTACAAACTCCGTCTTGATTTGTGCACAGTGAGATTACTGGAACATAAAATGGGTGTTATTTAAAAATCTGGCTACATACTTCAAAAAGTAGCTTGAAGCAAAGAAAATGTACGTAATGGAAATAATGTTGCATTTTCTGTTAAGATATTTGTCATATGAGGGATATGAAACATTTAATTTCAGAGTGAACTATGTGTAGTCAGTTTTAGAAAGTGTTGACTTAATTTATTTGACGCATAAGATCCAAATGTAAATCCCTGTTTTCAGCATCAAAGTCATCTAGATTTTCATTTGAAATTTTGAAATACCCAAAACAGCAAAAAATCTGGAACAAAGGTAGGATTGGATTTACAAATCTGAATTCAAATCTTCAAGGATAAAATCTGGTTTGTTCTGATTGGATTTGAAAATGGATCCAGTCCTAGTCCAGTAATCAGTAGTAGTCCTGCTGGATTATGTTTCAAGTACTGGGCCTTGTTAAATATTGGCCCAGGGCTCAGAGAATACTCCCACAGAGCCAGCAGCAGCACCGTCGACATCCAAGGGCTGGAAGAAGCAGTTTCTGGAGTAACTATGGTTAACTGGATGTTGTGTGTGGGACAACGGACATTTCAGGAGACAAGATTGTTACCATGAATAAATCTGAATGGTTGGTATTGATAATGATTCATATCCCATTAGTCTTTATGTGGTTTGGATGCATGTGAGTACTGGAGTGGACTGGAAGATGGTGTCAGCTGCTAAAGTTAGTTTTTCTGCTCGTTAGCTTCATAGTTCTGTTCTGGTTAACTCGACCTTTTAATAATAGTTTGCATGTTGCAGAGATAAAGGACCCGAGTCTGGGACTTGGACTCTATGTGACTGGAGCCAAACTGGGATCTGACTTATAAACAACAGGTTTTACCGGGTCGGTTTATTGTAAAAGTACAGCTGTCAGCAATTTAAGAATATGAGAAACATTATCTAAAAATAATGATGTAAGATGATATCCATTGGACCTGCTATTGGATATGAGTTCATCAAAATGTTCAACTGTTTTATTACATTTTTAAAAGCTTGACATAAATATTTTCTGAACTCGTCTCACATGGTAATTTCAAGTTATTTCAATGTATTGAGATTTTTCTGATCACCATCTGTGGACCTGTTTAACCTCTGTCCTGCAGATTTGACACATTTACTGAAATACACCACAAATTATTATTTGAATCAGATGTGTTGCAGCAGGGAAACATCTAAAACCTGCAGAACTTTGGTGATCCTACACTGAAGTCTAGCATATTGGATCTCTTTTCTGCATTCAGGGGAAAATAAATGCCATGAACTGCAGTATTAGGATTTTAAAATGCTCCTGTGGGTCCAGATGGATTTTGTACATATTAGAACCTCTTAGATAACTTAAGAGCATATTGACAGATCTGAATTAATTTCCAAGTTCATCTGCAGGTTTTCCAAACTTAGTGAAGCGAATAAATCGTCCAGTGGAGAGAGACAGAGCATCTGTGCTGAGAGATAAAGGGTAAGTGCAGATTTCACATACCATAATGCTTTTTCTAGGCAGACCAGACAGCATTACTCATTACAACTTTAAGTGACTTGCAGCTTGACTTGGACTTGTAAAAAGGACTTGTGAACATCACTGCTATGTTGATCCGTGTTTCATGTTTTGCTAATACAATGTCTTTACATGCTGACTGGGGTTGTTGTCCTAACTTAGTGGAAGTATCTCAGTAAACAGTGACTCCCACCCAACTGAACGCTTAGTGTTTGTGTCATTACAGGATGTTAATCTATAAGATCTTCTTACCTGAGTAATCGACTCTTTCATTCAGTGCGGATTAATTTTGCGCTGCAGTGGCAGAGCTCAGAATCACTATTGACACCTGCTTCATTATTCAGCAGATAGCAATCTTTTCAAGAGGCTGAAGGAAGCACCAGTAAACTGCTGCCACAGCCTGCAACCGAGTCTTTAAGTCACACCGCACATGTGCTGAATGCACACAGTTTAACAGTGATGGTAACTTAGTAAACAGAAGTAAGGGGGAAGAAATAATGAAGATCTGCAGCGTCCATCTGCGACTCTCCCTCTAAAGTAGCATGCTTCACTTAAAGGGACTTTTGTTTGCCGTAGCAGCTCCTTTTAGCTGATGGAAAATGTGCCAATCCCAATCCTGCCCCCCCAGCACCTGAACTCAGAGAGAGTGGTTCATTTCCCACCCCAACAGTTTACTTATGTTTTAATTGTTCATGTTTGGTTGAGTGGTTAGCAACACATTTGATTTTGATGAGATAAACTCAAATTTACGCTCAATTGGTTTGATTTTCAGACACTGATTTATTTTGATTGCACTCTTTCAAATTAGAGTAATGACTTGCTGCTGTTGTCTGAAGGCAAAAAGGAAAGAAAGAAAAATAACGTAGAGATGAAATAAGCCTTAGAAATTTCTCAAGCTGCTTAATTTGAGGGACGCAAATTTGACCGAACTGCTGCTAAATAAATAAATAATCCAAACATAAGGCAGGTGCTAAAGGCTCAGAGTGACCCTTTCAGTCAAGTATGAGATTTGTAAATGCAAATCATTGTGCCATATGGTCGTTGTAGGAACAGACCGGGGTGTCCGAACTGATGTCAGCGCACGTCAGAGGGGGTCGTCTCTCTCCTAATTACCCACTGATACAAATACCTGAGAGACATAAAGACGGAGGGCTGAGCTGCAGGACACAGAGTTCTCAAATCTTACTTCAGTGACATGAAAAGGCCACGACACCATGTTTGTGTTGCATTGTTTCCACACACGTGCCGATGAACCGACTTCTCCGCCTGTCTGCATGCATACAGACAGAGTAGCATGAACATTGTGAAAAAGCCTGGGTGCTGTTAATAACTTGGTCTAGATTTGTACTTTCTCTTGCATGTACAAATCTAGATCACCAGCCCTTCTTTATGTTAGGTTTTTCTTCTATTACTTATCCACAAGAAAGCACAAATACAAACCAGAGGAATGCTCTCAGTTTCTTCATTAGCGTGCCACCCGGCCAAAGTGGAGTAAAGCTGGACTAATGGTGGGGAAGAATGTAAATGGGGGAACTGGTCTGCTGGGAGCAGCAGGACTGATCACTGAGTTTAAGTGTATTTTGCAAGCTAATGGAGCTCCAGTGGAAAGAAGCCGGGTAGAGATATTGGGGTGTTCGTGAGCAAGGGAGCGAACCCTGAGAAATATCAATGCTATAATGACCAATTAGGTTTAAAAGGTAGACTTATTGATTTTTCCTTAACGTTCATCTGAGACGGGTGGAAGTGGAATTACAAAACAGTGTTAATAAATTACATTTTAAAAATCTGCATCTGTTGGTGTACAACACTCTGGAGTACTTGGGATGTCAACGTCTATATACGCTGGTATTAAACTCAAGCTGACATTACAAATTATAATTCAAAGAAATTTTGGCAATGAAAGTAAATTTTACTTATAGCCATTTTACATGTGTTATCTATTCTGGAACATTAAAAAAAATCATATTGGTGAGGGTGTCAGTATGGGGTATAAAATGTGTAACCACCCATACTTACTAAAGACATTACCAAAAACTATTTTTCCAAAGAAATGACTCATTAATATGTACACAGCACAACACTGTAACCAGATTAAAGGGAAATTTTTAGTGTGTAAACCTAAAGGTCAGGATGGGAAATTTTGTTGGGTACACAGCCTCAGGGAATACTGCATGAGAAAGCATCATTCCACTGTCAGTAATACCTCATCATTACCTTCACAATGATTGTCTTAGCTACTGTAAATCATAGTTGCTAGCATATTTGTACATGATGTGGTAGGAACTTAGACAGTAGTATTTATTAATAAAAGTATTATTTAAAATTGCATTTATTTCTAAAAATAGACATATTTTTAAAAGGATAGAATATTACAAATACCACATTGCACAAATACAACTATTGAAAAGACCAACATTTTCAGTCCACTGCCCTATCCAGTCCTTCACCTTATTTGATCTAATTAATTATATTGTATTGTATCAAATTAACGGTTTAAATAATACCATTAATAAATCACAATACTTTAGTTTGATCAATTTTACTATGTTTTAAAAGACATCCTCATGACTGATTTAATGTTTAGTAATTAGTTTCTAAGAGATTCTTCTGGGTGGTGCCCCATAATTAAAGGTTATTTTACTTAATTATTTATTCCATATCAATATCTGGACATGGCAATTTACCTTTTCATTACTAAAAAGTAAACCAACTCCAAACACTCCCATTTGGGCTTAAGAGTTCTTCGAAAAACGATTTTCAGTGTATATTTGTGGAGACATACTGCATGCACCTGAGGAGTTGAACGGTTATTTTACAACAGCTACATTTACAGACTAATATTTCTATCTGACAAGAATCAGTCTGCTCGAGTCCAGCAGACCTGCTTACACATCAAGGGATCTGATAAGTTGTGTTTGTAACGGAAAGATTTAATATGATAGATCTTTTGACAGGCACGATATGTACTAAATCAGAAGGCAAATCAGATCTGAACAAATATGATTCAATATGTGAGTGAAAAACCTGCCAAGGTTTTTAACCATTAAGACGCTGATTAATTTTTTGACTCTTTCAGTTATTCAACAGAAGCGAAATTGATTGAGGATGATTAGATTAACCACAGTGTTTACATGAAATGTTATCCTTATTTCACATTTGATCGGATCAAAAGTGCTCCATGTAAAGACAACTAATACACGACCTCATAGTTATAGATAATGGTGTCGTTTATTGCAAGTTTTAGACCAATGACCAAATAAAATGCCAACATGTACTGTATTATGAGATAAAACCTCAAAGTGAAAATATAGTTGGGTCAAAAATGCATCCATTTATGCATGTGTAGGCTAACATTTTTACTTTTTGGTGAGTAAAATTCAGTTTGTCTGACATGAGGTTTGGGGTAGAAAAAGACAGATGAACTGCTACAGATGATTGACAGGCAGATTTATGAACAGATACAGGCGATGGAAATGAGCTCCCCCTCAGAGACGGATCTGCTGCTCCTCATCCAAAGGAGCCAGCTGAGGTGATGCAGGCATGTCCAATCAGGGTGTGATGGCCGCATCCACAGCCACACAGCTTAAGGCGGTAACCTTGCACCTGCACATTACATTTTGTTAGTTTAATCACAACATTTGTTTTAAGCTTATTTGGAATTATTTTAGTTTC
>JAVQJG010090788.1:0-11869 GCA_036024015.1 Craterocephalus amniculus | reverse complement strand
CACGCGACGGACCCTCAGAAGTTGTTGACGTCGCTGCACCTGCTGACTCCGGTTGTGAGTTGCGGCTAATGCTAGCCGCTAAGGCACTCTAGAAGTTTGTCATTTTCGATAACTTCGATAGAAGCTTTTTTGCTTCCCTTTTTTCCTCCTCTTTTCAGCACTGCTTGTGTAACTTCTTTTTATCTTCCCTAACTTTTCTCTATTTTGCTCTTCTCTCATCTCTCTCTCACCTCAGCTCACCTGTCTGCACCCGCGGAGTTTCCTGCTGTATGTTGTTTTCCTGGATGAGATGGACTGATCCAATGTGGTGTAGACTGAAGGGGGGGCCCCGAGACACACACATATGATAGTGCACTGGCATAATAAAACATAACATAATAAATGTGCGGAAATAAGTGATAACTGTATTATTGATTAGTTTTATGGGGCCCTCAGGGAACTTGGGGCCCTCAGGGAACTTGGGGCCCTAGGCAACCGCCTAGTTTTGCCTAATGGTAAGTCCGCCACTGATCCCACCAGCATGTCTTGGCTCATCCCCAGCATCTCTTCCCCAGTTGGGCAAGCCTGAAAGACCTCCAAATTGAGGTGAACACAAGGCATCCTGTCAGCTGTCCAAACCCACCTCAGCTGACTTTTCAATGCGGAGAACACTGACTACACTCAGTTCCCCATCAGATCCTTTTGACCTTATACCTAAGCTGAATCCCACCACCTTTAAGAACACTGGTGATCTGCAATCCTACTCTTTCAGTCATTTACCAAATCTTTTGACCGTGAGTTGTTATTGGAAAACAACACTGAGCTAGAAAATATAAAAACTTACACATTTTCCACGGCTTCTCAAAACAATAGACCTGTGGAATAGCCACATTACTGCCAGCGAAGCAAAAATCCCTCTGTTCAACTCCCAGTCCAACTTGTCCCCAGCCTTGAGCAGTTTAAGATGCTTAAACTGCTCCATCTGAGGCAGACACTCTCCTAACCCAGAGGGAGCACTCCACCCTTTTTTGGGTTTAAAACAATGGCCTCAGATTTAGAGAAGCTGATTTTCATCCCGGTCGCTTCAAACTCAGCTGTAAACCAATCCAGCTGAAGGTCATTATCAAGTTTGAAATCCTGATATCATGAAAACCCTTGTAGTGTCATTTTCATTGTGGTTTTTACAAACTGCTTTATCCTGCAAACAGCCTGCAGACTCAGAGGTTTCTGACTGACATTGCAAAGGAGAATTTGAAAATGGCAACAGGCAGATAGTGAAAGGGAGCAGCAGACATATATCATCAGCAGACATCAAGTGAGTCAAATCCAAGATGGATAAAACAACAAATGTTCACCCGCACTCTTGATATCACCAAGGTCCTATGTCTTAGACAGTGCCAAATGTATTATGGTGAACAGAAATTGTTTGTATCCAAACCTTCGAACAGATTAAGTGAAATATCCCAAAGCAGGAAATAAATACGATTACCACACTGCCTTGCTGCACAATAGCAACTCATGTTAGAGCAGGCAAGCAGGGCTTTAAATCTGATCCTTGAGACTTTTGTCCTGGTAAATTGTGGTTTGGAGAGGATTAAGTAAAGATCCCACCAAACTATTGCTGATGCTACAGTAGCATGCTTAAACTTTCAGAGAAATCCTGAACTAAACAGGCCTAGGGTGCGTAACAGAGTTGCTGACAGGTCTACTGTGCTGCCTGTATCTCACACTCAGCAAGCAGAGGACAGGCTGAGTTTTATGGCGCCATTCCAAAAGTATAACTGTGGTATTATATCAGATATAAAATTGTGATCCTGCGTATATCAAATCATAGACATGACTCAGTAGGTGCACAGGTACACTTAAGTATGACTTATTATCAGATTAGGGTATTACCATTCTCATCGGCCAAATTGCTACTAAGATGATTAATGCTGAAATAGGTCACACACTCCGACATTTTAATTTCATTAGGTTTAAGTTTAAGACATGAATTCCTTGTGGTTGATATAATCCAGCCAAAATAAACGGAAAACACCTCTTTCTCTCCTTTACGAGTTAATCCCTAATCAGTGAGCTCGTTACAAACATAATTAGCTGCACCTGTAACACTCTGCCTGCAGCTCCTGACTCTAAAGTCAGTGTATCCACCAGGAGCATTAAGCCCCCATACAGAACCAGAGTGTGCATGGCTGAGCCGGGGGGTAATATGGCAGGAAGGATTAAAAGAGTTCATCCCTGTAATCGGGAATTAAACCTACATGAAGATATGCCAAAAATCCAATCTATGTTTTATCAATGGGTTTTATCCTGGAGTCTTCCTTTGGATTGCTGTCTCAGGTGAAGCGCTATCTCATTCAGCAGACACCCATGTAAATCTGGAGGGAAGATTTTCTTTTCCCATAAGGAAATTGAATGGGAAAATGAATGAAGACAAGGCGACTTTTCAGGAATAAAGTGAATTGCCTCACAGGAAATGAATGCACATCTTAGTAGTGGAATCAGATCAAAATATGTTCTTTGGAAAAAACACAAAAATATTTTTTGTTTGAGATTCATGAAATGTTTGAAATTATTTGAATAAAAATTATGAAAAACAGACTTCAAACACAGGTAGCTGTTTTTGATCATATGGGCTCAGAGCTTGTGCCGATGGTCTGCTCAGCACCAGAATAGGAAAGAGGCCATTTTGAGTGATTGGTGATTGAACTGTCATCCCTTCCCTGTACTGTAGCTGATAAACCACCCAATACCAGAGAGACCATTCTGGAGGCTCAGAAACACTGCCATTGGACTGTTGAAGAGCTGGACTGGATTCCTCTGAAAAGAAAAAAAACTCTAGTTTGTTATGATTTTCCTACTTTTTCACTTGGGATTTCCAAATTGCAAATATGCAAGTCAATGTTCAGCACCATCTGATTAAATACTAGCACGACAGCAGCCACAGCGTTTGAGGACCAGAGGTCACCGCTAGGGCCAGTACGTAGCACTTGGGCTCTGCAGTAGCGAAAAGGCCAATCTGCCGATCACATTGTGCTTCCGTGCTCTCTAAATGAATCCCCAAAACACATCCAATCTCTTGTCAACTGTTAAGGCAAATGTTTGTCAGTGTGCAAAGGATTGAAAATCATAAAGATATCTGTTGTGGGAGTTCTTCTGAACTATCCACCAATCTGTTTACCTCTGACCTTGTGTTCTTACCTGTTCAAATGAGGGCCTATAGCATTCACATCAATATTGCAACATCTGCACAAATTACCTCGCATCAGCCCAAGCGGCCTACCCACCAAACAAACGCTAGGAATGCCTGGCAGTCACGATACATAGATGGGTACGTTGCTTATGGCAAGTATATCACAGCCCTTGGAACTCTGACTCAGATTGAAATATGGTTATTCTCATCCTTTAGTGCAGATAGAAAATGGTTTTCATGCCCCTCCAAACATAATTTGTATTGAAATGATCTGTAAAGGGTTTTCATTGACCTCTATTTAGCGGTGTAGGTAGTATGATCTCATTCTATGTGTGACAGACTTCTGCAAATCTATTGGTCCACATTTTATTGGATCAATGATCTGTTAAAATTCAAATCAGCAATGCATGCTTCATAAAACTTCTTTGGCTACAGGTACGCTCTGTCATTCATTCATTCTACTTGAGGGCTCTGGTGTGAAAAAAGACTGAGGAAAATCTTTTTTCTTTAGTGATTTATTTTGGGAAATTCTCTTTTTACAGAAAAAAGCTTTGCTCAAATAGTCTGCTGTCAACAACAAATTCTTGGCTTTTGTTTTCTTCCCTCAGTCCACCTCCAGCTTATGATGACAATTCACCAATTGTGTTCTGTGTTGTTAGTTGATGTTTGTACATGCCAGACGTATCAGACTGGATTCTTACATATCTGTTACTGGGTTTATGAAAAACTTTAACAAATGTTTCGTTCAAGTGTTCAGAAATGCTACAGAACACTTACAGACTTGCATATCCTGCATTTGAAACCTAGCAAAATAGCTGCGGCTTTTACATTCACAAAATGAGTTTACGATTGGTACCTGTACCCCAAATCAAATGCTTCTTTACTTGAACTACAATTTTTGGGATACATTTATGAGTATGGGTCAAAATTCAAGACATTTTGAAATTAAGAAGTATGTTCGTTTTATTTCTTTTTTCTTTTTTTTGTTTGTTTGTTTTGTTTGTTGCTTTGTAAAGATAGCTGAAACATGTATGAATAGTAAAAAGGTAGTATCCAGTTTGGAAATCACTCCCTCGTGAATTAAGTCACCTATAAGCCTGGCAGGCATATCTGTAAACCAGGAATAAAATGGAGCATTTGTTCCACACCGACAGAATACATGCTCACCACCATTGTTATGCTGAAATACCTTAGGCTGTAAAACATAATACCACCTTGCAAGGAAACCCTCTCCCCATGCAGCTCAAGAATTTATGTGTGTGCTACACAAACACTGCAAACAGGCAATTTCTCTCTGACACTTAAAAGAATGCTTCAAAAAATCAGAATAGACTTCTAGCCATCAATCAAAGCCATATTACACCATTGTTCTTTTATTAATTCTTTAACATTCTTTTACATTGTAGTCCCCTTGCTCGTTTGTTCTTTGCGAATTGTTCTACTCATTTTTTCACTGTTATCTGTGCTGTCATCTCACTTTAAACTCATCTTTTGTCTTGTTTTGCTCCACTTTTGTGATTTGTACTGATGCTCTACAGAACAAACTTGCTTTAAACCAGTTTTTTAAACAAGCAATACCAGGAGAAAAGAGAAATAAGCTCATACTTTACTGGAAAATTTTACACATTCAAGCTTGATTTAATACTATTATGTATTCAACTGCCACATACACATCCCATGCATGTCATTTAGTTCTCATGACTATGAAACACTGATTTAAAAAAACTTGGTTTTGGATGTTTGTAGTCCTGGTGTGCTGGATAACAGAGATAATGGGTAGAACTGAACTTAACAAACTGTAAAATGAAATATGAGTGGCGCACTTTTGCAATATTTCTAAGAAATAATGCCCTGCTGATTGCGTATGTAGGCCGATGATAAAGTATTTTGGACTGGTAAAGCTGTTGGCTCTGACTTAAGAGACAGATTAATAAAAGAAGAAGGGCCATAAATGTCAAATATAATCCCCTTCATGAATAGATTTTCAAAAATCCTTCAGTTTACCATAATTTAAATTAAAAGCAAAAATATGAAGTTACTTTTTAAACCCAAACACAGACAAAATGTTTTAAACTGGTGGACCTTCCCTTTAATTTAGCTTTATTTAACAGATACGGACCAATTTAACAAATGAGTTTGTTAGATTTGTTAGCTTGCTTATATGTCTCTATTGTAAATGTTTGTTGGTTTTAACTTTAAAATTATTTGGCATGATGTGTTCAATTCTGACCCAGTCCCATAAAGTCAGCTTGGTTTGCAAGAGTTGTCTTTCTACAATCCTGCCAAAAACAACCTCCACATTGCATAAATGAATAAAAACCTGTGAGTCAATCTAAGCAGAGGTCCTTCTTATATTTCTTATTCAAATGAATCAACTTTAAGTTCAATTTTTGATTTTAGCCTCGTGCCTCTCACAAAAACACAGATACCTCCATAACATTTGCTAGAAATAAAAGCTCATTGATTCTTCATATCTACCAACTATTAAATGAAAGACTCTGGGGTAATGCTGCTGTTGAAGCAGTGTCTTTCAGTGTTTGTGATTTGGGAAAATGAAATGCTGCTGCAAAGCTGAGAGTCACCTTTCCCCTTCAGAAAACAACTTCATCACCTTGAATAAAAGGAAGACCTCACCCCTGATCAGTGAGACTCTGTCTGGCACTGATTCTCATTACACTCAGGTCAGTAACTGGGAACATGAAGATCCTTCTGACTGTCCATTAGAGGTCTATCTCTGTATTCCTTTTGTTATTCACAGAGGAACTCATCACATTAACACACAAGCAAAGTGCATCTATCATTTTGTCCGTGTGGCTGCCATGGCAGCAGTTGTGGGGGCTGAGTGAGTTCGGCAGGAAAAGACTTCATTGCTTTTATTTAATATTACACCATGTGGATCACTGCATGCCTCTCCACCCCTCCTCCACTCACATTAAAGAAATGACTAAGTTATTAAAGCAGAAAAAAAAGAAAAAAGAAAACACCCCCATTTCATGTTTCCTGGGTTCAGAAATTGGGGTGAAATACACAATGACATGGTCGATGACATTCTCCGAGATAAATTTTTTACCATGATTTACAATGTTTCGCTCCACGAACAACATATTTTCTGACTGTGAGAGCGTCTGACGTTTTGAAATATCTGATGTGTACATGTCGTCAGATGTTGGATTGCATCAAATTCTCTCAGGTTTTTGATAAACAGCACTGTCATAAATTATCTTTTAGTCATGATCTTTAATGAAATTAGATATTAAGACGTTTGTTTGAGTCAGTAAAACTGTAAAACTGTGTTTTGTACATATTTGTGTGACCTTCAGGATTTGTTGAAAGGCACATGATGGAAAAACATCCTCAATTATCCTCCAATACTTACCTTCTTGATTGTGGGATTCACTTCTCATTTCAATGCATGCCCATCCAATGAGAAGGTAAACTTTTTATTTTCAGTCTTTAAAGTGACCGTTTGCTTTTACTAAAGCTGTTAAATCTGCAGGAGTCAAACATGCAGCAGAGGATATTTAGCAGAAAATTATAAGTTGGAGCTTTTTGAAGAGGTGGGGAAGAAAGTTTTGAACATAATAATACACCTGGTGGAAGCACATGAACAAGTCTCATTAGAAACTGCAGAGCTTATTTGATGCTTTGTTGGGAAAAACGTTGACGTAGAACATAACAGGTCTGACTGTGGCATTATTATCCGTGAGATTGTCAGTGCAGAGGCTGACAGAGGGAGAATATAGGAGGCATGAACCATATGAAAGTGGTATTTCTAATTTTGCTTATAAGTCACTGTTCATTGCGTGGCTAAAAATATATTTTACGTTTTCAAGAGGAGAGAAACCAGGGCAAAACCTATAAAAGAAAGGATCTAAAGCTGAAAATTTCTATGATCTGAAACAACGAATTACCAAACCAGTGCTTTGCTCACTCTGTTGTTAGAAGTCAATGAAGCTCCACCAGCAGCTTTTCTCTCTTTCTTATCCAGCAACATAAAGAGATAAATAGCAATCTCAATAAACTGGCATTTCCAAAAAAAAAATATATTTAAAATTTCAGTGATATATGAAAATAAAAGAAATCATCATGCACCACCCACCAATAAACAAATACAAAACAAACCAAAGTACTTTGGCCAGTCCAAAACTTAAATGTGACATCTGTGAAGTCTGAAGTTAAAGTGTGTTTACATTACACAACTGATCTGAGACAGGTTGAAGAGCAGTGGAGCTGCACGCAGAAATACAGCGATAACAGAACACAGGAACTTTGGAACTTTAAGTCTTAGCCAAGATGTTTCACCGTCCAATGAAAAAAACGATCTGGAGACGAGTGCTGAAGAGAGCAGGACGGGTGTACTGAGCTGTGGTGAAATGATCATGCCACCAAATCCTTGTGAAGAAACACAGAAAAAGGAAGCCACACACCCATACACACTACTACTTGTTTAAATGAAACAGCTTTTATGTCTCTGATCATTTATTTGACACTAAGCATGATACAAGTAGCTTTCAGTTAATTGCTATGTTTTAATCAGCTGCTGGTTAAAGTGGAAGTTTCTCTCTGTTATGTCAGTTTTTGTTTGTTTTGTTGTATAATTTTTCATCCATGTTTTTAAATTTTGTGCAGCTTCCATATTAACTTGGTGCATTGGTTTCTGGTCAGAGGCAGCCACTGCATGTGCATCTTTAGACTGAACTCAGAAAAAAGCTCCTATTATAAGATAATTCTGTAAGTTGTTGTGTCACCTGAAGTAAATTCAGCATGGTGTAAACATTTACTTTAAGATGATTCAAACCCACATGTCTCCTGTGCTAGTGTCGTGTTCGTGTGTGTGACAAAAAGGGGAAAAGAGTACCAGTCGGACCAGAGGCTAACGTATGTGGGATGTTGGCCGTTGGGCTGTGCATTGTTGCAAGACACTGCAGTTCCCCTAAGTGCTGCACACGGCTGTGAACACCCTTCCAGACCCACTGACCCAGCTAAGACTTGACAGGTCTGTGTGGAAGATTATCAGGAATCACTGAACAGAATCAGTGAAAGGAAAGAGATGTTTTTTTTTCTTTCACAGGCAAGTGTATCAGAAACGGCTTCAGAGCGGGTTATGAGTCCAGCATCAGTTACCATGGTGATTGGAAAGGTTCAAACACAGCCAGCTTCTGGATTCTGGAAACACTGCAACCAGCATGTCACTAACAATCCTGTTTCCTCACGGAGTTGTGATAAATCCTGCTGACAGGTTAATGTAATATACTGGAGCGCATTCAGCTGATGTCAAAGAGTATGTGTGTCCATGACAGTATAAATTGTTAGCTAACCATAAACTAACGCAACTCATTTTAATGCACATTTTAAACAAAAGACATATTACTTTTTTCATTTATACCATCAATTGGGAAACAGCTGGTCATGATCTGATGTTTCATTTTACTTTAAAGGAATACTTCGCCCTCAGAATGATGTGCCTTCATTTTCTACTCACCCTCATGCTGAATAACACTCTGGAACACTTTCTTGATGTTCATCATGTAGCCGGAGATATCGGGAGCTTTTCGTTTTGAGGAAATTCCCATAAAGTGGTGTTGAACGGGGCCCGGTCAAAAAAGTCCACAAAAACTTGGCAATATTCCACCATACTGCTCGTACAATGTAATCCAAGGGTTCTCAGTGGGCAACGTCCATAGTTTACTCGAAACAACTTCATTTAGTATATATTTTTTAGCATAAATCGTAGCATGTTTTAGTTCCTGGATGACGTCACCAAAGTATGGTGGCCAAGGTAGACCAAACCACACGGGAGTGCTTACAGCCCCTGTCTCTGTTACAGAGTCTCTGTATTAATATTCAGAGACTACTCTTAATATTCTTAAGGCCCAATTGCTGCACTTAGGATGTTTCCAAAAGAATATGATTTTCAATACAGAATATGGTAGTGAAAACTAATAAGGCAAATACTTCAAGTACTTTGATCAAATTTATTACAGAAAACTCCAGGTTACACTTATAGGGTTTTTTTCCCATGGCTATATGGAAATGACACTCAAAATAAATCTTTTAAAAAAGTTCACAGTTTGAAAGAAAATATCTCCATATTCTACTGTCTGATGTCAGACATGTCTACAATGGTGGGTTACTTGGAAGCATCAAAAAATGCCTTCTTTTTTTAGAGTGTTCACTTTGTTGTGACTTTGCTGCCTCACTGTACCATTTTCAATGGACATGATTCCAAGACTTTGAAAACGTTTCTGTCACGTTTTCTTACTGAGCCGTGAGCGCAGTCAACATTTTTGTTCTGCCTTATTCCTACTCAAAACTCGCTTATTATTTAGCTCAGCTGAATCTGCAGATTCTTCCTACCTCGGCAGCAGTAGCTGATCTGGGCTTTGCACTCCCTGCCCTCCATCTCTGTCAGTGTGACAACAGATGTACCCATGATTATAATTTGAGTCATCTGTTTGTAATAAAGCCAGCCTTTTTGTATCAGAGCTAGCACAAACTATGGCAAAACGCTGCATCATGCTAACAGTTTAACAGGAAAAATAAGAGTTTTACCATCACTAATTTTAGCAATATAATATGTTTTCATTTGTTAATTAGCTGGACTTAGTTGAATTATACAAACAGCAGGTATGATTACTTACTTTCTTCTAAAAAAAAACCTCTGTATATCCATAGCCCTCACCACATAAACTCAGAGCGGAAAATTAAACTTAAGGCGAGGCGAAGCTTCACGATTCGTTCAAGTGAGCTTGGAAAAAACAATGTCAGCATCGTACGCAATGGTAACTGCATGGGTTTAATTTCAAAGCCAATAGAGAAAAGACCATTCGTACGGTTTTTAGAGGGGCTTAAGAATAATTTAGGGGGGCTCAAGCCCACCTAAAATAGGCCTAATGACGTCCATGCAGGGCTGAAAGAAATTGTTCAGGCTACATAGAATGTTTGTCTTGCAAAAAGTAATCAGTATAAATAGTTTAAAATCAGTGGTTTTAGAAGTATGAATCAGGGAACTGGGAGTGGGTGGAGCATGTGTTCAAGTATGGATTTCCACACTCTGGGTGATTGACTCACCAACTCAAATGACTCTATTCTCTTTGGTGAATGGCTCATAAATTTGATTCAGAAAACAGTATTGCCACTGCACTGACCCTGGCTGCCAAACATATCCAGCAGATGCAACTCAAAAAATGTGCACCTCTGATGCCAAAATATCAACAATAACTATGAGATGGTAAAAATAAACGAAAAGACTGGTAAAGCACAAGAATGTACCACTTTCAAATCTGTGCAAACGTACAGTCCAGCAGTAAGCCAAAGAGATGGACACCACTCAGACTGACTCAGCTGATGAGTAGAAGTGTACCAACCATGCAAGTCATGATGTTTGCTTAGGTTGAGAGAAAAGTGACAAAGTGAACAAGATGCAAAAATGATGGGTGTCATATTTACCTTGTAGTTTACTTAAACTGCTAGATTTGAGGATTGAGATGTTTTAGGTTGCATAAATATATTTTGTTGCCTCTTCTGTGTAACTTTTAGCTTGTTGTGGATCTGTCCTAATGATCCAATTGGAGCACATAACTGCTGTCACTGCTGGTAAGAAACTACCTCCTGATGAAAATTTCACATGCTAAAAAAGAAGGATTCCTTCAGCAGGATAAGTGGAAGGTCACCCAGCATTGTTTTTATAAGATCCGTTCATGACAAAGTCCCCACAAGGTACCCTGAAGATACCGTCCAGTCTAATTTAATCCAATTCACTGTAATCCTTTTAAATCAGATTGATTATATATTTCACATTAATCCATCCAATCCAAAACAGAATAAGATGTGGATGAAATAAAATGACAGAAATTAATAAACTGTAATGAAACCCCAAATTTAAGTAATGTCATGAAATTTTGTGTTAATAACAGGCCAAGTCATGTGTCTTTTGCTTGTTTCTTTTTGTCATTGTACACCATTTATGTGAGTTACTGATGGCATGGACATTGAGGCAAATTAGAGTGTTGCAATCTAATGGTAGATGAATGCATTGTGGTATTGCAAGCTATGTACAATGAGAAGAAGACTGTGCCCTCTAAATTTACCATGTTCCCATATTTCCATGCATTTCATCTGTAATTTTAAGATAAAAGACCATGTTCAGAAAGATCAAGATGGACTAATTCATGCAAATTTCCCACCCAGTTTTCAGGAACATACATGTGGAATTACTGCAACAGAATACTATTAATACTATTAATCAAAGCATAAAATAAGAGGTCGGTATAGTCACTTTTGCAAAAAATGCAATGACTCACATATGATGCATGGTAATGAGCTGTTTCATCAATCATTTGGTTAGTCATTGTCACGCCAATAAAAAGTGTAACTCATTAAGCTTGAAATGCAAATAAATTGCAAGTAAAAATGTGCTTGAAGTGGCATGCTATTTATACCCATTGCCATAATATCATGTTGGCTTGAACAGTTCACACCCCTCGATTCTTTGGAAAATCCCTTGAACACAACTGTCAATCATCAGGATGGTAGTTTCCTCATTATGGATGGCAGAATCTTAGAAGTGGTTGTTTCCTCATGTGCTAAAGACAGAGCAGGGTCAACAGCACACTAATTCTCTGTTTAGAGTGACACCATGACTCAACTTTCTGACAAGACAAAAATACAGAACCCCCCCCACCCCCTCACCCCCCA
>JAVQJG010090785.1:0-15765 GCA_036024015.1 Craterocephalus amniculus | reverse complement strand
TTTCACTCACCATTACACTGTTGTCCTTTGTTTTGCTTGTTAGTTTTTTGTATACTTCTCTCCCCTTTTTTGTATTTCCTATGTTTTTAAATGTTTTTATTCACCTGTAAAGTGTCCTTGGGTGTTTTGAAAGGCGCTTTTAAATAAAATGTATTATTAATATTATTATTATAAAACCCAGGGTAAAAAAAAAAATCCTTTAACAGTTTAACGGTTAAAAACTGCACCTTAAACATGCAGGACAGTGGCTACCGAACTGTCATTTAAATATAAGCTGTTTAGCAGGTCATCAGACATGCCTTGACTAAAAAAATATTGCAATTGTTTGTCTCAGTAGCGCATTTGTAATAAATTTCAGTGGTAAAAGCAAAGATTGGACTGTGAGAGTATGTGCGGGGCAAAAGTATGACCTTGTGGTCACTTTGGTGCTTGACTCTAATTTCCTGTGTCGTGAAAGCTCCATTACGTAGTCGACAAGAGTTCTTCAGTAGGTCTAAAACCTAGCTGGCATTTCGTTTGTGGTCTCACTCTTAAGCCAAAAAATCCATCTTTTCCTCCTCTCCCTTCAGCGACATGAACATTTCAGTGAGATTTCACTGGTTTCAAGAAAAAAAGAGAAAAAAGAAGACATTAATTGGTGGTGTGTGAATGATTGTTCTGCTGCTCTGCTGAATCACTGAGCACTGCTTCGGAGCACTGCTACTGGAAAGGAGAAAGACAACCTGACGTTATTTTAGGAAACCTTTCATCACTTAATACAAATGATTCCCTGCAGAAACGCTATTACATATTACTGCAGCTCAGCTGTGTCTCCCCATCCACACGCATGCTTTTCTCACGGAAAAACACAAATTCCAGCATGTTCCATTTACTTTTCATCATCCCACAAACGTGTAAACACAACCTTGGGTGTATATGTGTAGACGCATACACGTTCGCTGCTGGACTTGTCAGAAAAGAAGTGAGGATTAATATTTCATGGAACCTTCACTAGCTCAGAGTGGATCCATTTCCCAGCAATCCCCGATGCCCAATGATTTGAGTCCGTGAGGGCCAGAGGCCAGACAGGCTGATGACGGTCTTTCTGGACACGCAGAGCTTGCTGCCTTCTGTAATTGGCCCTTAGCTGTAAAGAGGAAATTGCCCCCAAGTTAATTTTAAGCTTGTTTCTACATATATGGATATACGAGCTTGTACACAGTTCTTCCAACCAATATTAGAGCCAAAACAAGAAGAATGCATGAAACACTGTGGAAAAACACCACAGCAGCCTCTTCCACATGGTCTGAGTAAGTAAGACGGCTTGGCATTTCAATTATTCCTCACAATATGAATGTATAACATGGAGAGCCATTTGGTGAGCTTGGTCATAATAAATCAGATGCTCACAAAATGAAGTGCAGAGCTGAGTCAGGCTAAGGAAGCTTTTTCCCCCCCTCACACCACAGAGAAGCACTCCAGACTGTACTCTGGTCAGAGATCATTCCTTATTTACTTATTTTTTTAATTTAGTTAATGTTAATGGCATGCCTCAGTCTTCCTTCCGTGCCTTCAATACGTGCTTCCTTCTCTTTGAATGTCATTTTATATGTTGGCAGTTTTACTGGTACTGATGTTTTCAAGTATCTGAAATTTCTCCAAATGGAGCGGAATAAGTGTACTTGCATACCCCAAAGATATATTACTCAAATCCCATTCCCATCATCTGCATGCTGCTTTTAATTTATTATTTTGAGTTTTTTGGCAAATGTTCCGGAAAGTGACCTCTGCTCTGCAGTTACTTTTGTGGGCATTTTTCCCTCTCATTTGGTCAAGGTTTCCAAGATTAGTTTCTTTTATCAGCTGGCAGGAATGGAAAAAAGGCAGTGCAGTAGTGTGTGTGTGCTTACTCAGAGTCTGATGGAACAGCTGAACGGTTTGTTTAATAGGGCTATTTGGCTAAAATGAAAATGGATTTTATTTTCAAAAGTCTTTCCAACAGGACAAATTTTATGATCTTTTAAGTGTCTGTTCGTTTCTCGAGCCCAAAATGGCTTTTTGCAGCTCTCAACTTGAAAGGACTTATTTTTCACATCGTTTTTTATGCATCCAGTTACAACTCACTTTTTATTTCTTCTTTCTATGATATTCATCATAAAAGACAGTCAGACAATCATTTCTCAAGGAAACAGCATTGAATGTAGTTTTGCTTAGCTGCCCAGAGAAAGAGAGAGAGAGAGCGAACACATTCGGAGCTGTGGTTCGGCTGCAGATACGTATACTCGGTGTTGTTGCAGGGACGTAACAAAAGATCATGTAACCCTGAGTATAAATAGGAAAAGGCCTTAAAAGGGCTGGCTGGTTTCAAGGTCATGAGATTTCACATGTTTCAAGTTGGAAGGTTTTAAAGTTTTGTGAAGGTTGATTTGTGAGACCTAAGGAGAACTAGTTGAATGATTCACCGCATTACCGTAATTTTTCCATAAATGAACCAACAGTTACAGTTTCTGATCGGATTAAACGTGCATATATTTCCCTCAACGCCATTAGTTTAGTACAATGCCACATGTATTTGACCTGTGTGTCATACATATACATAAATATCAAGAGTGTCTGACTGTCAAAAGGAATTTGCATCAGGCAGCAGCAGACCCTCAACAGCCTGACATCTTCTGCCTTCCTTGCCCTGCCTTGGCCTTTAAAAACACTGACAAGATGATTAATGTTCTTTTGTGCCACTATTTTCCCTCACAAGCTTCTGCAGCAAGTAGTTCAGTCAATGTGTGAGAAAACCTTCCCAGGAGCGCGCTAATACGCCGACTTTTGTGGTATTTAACTGAAACATTCTGGGATAATGAGGCTATGGCTGCAGGTCCATAAATGCCTCACTGAGCTTACACAGGTTATTTACATGTGCTACTTCTCTGTAAAAGAAAAACAACAAGAAAACCCCCCCGATCATCTTTGCAGTCGCTTCAATCAGACGATTTAAAACCGATTAATGCCTTTAGTCATTCACACCACATTTCTGTGTTGTTTGTGTTTCATTTCTTGTTCTATGTTTTTATTGTCTGTTTACCTGCAGTATATTGGTTTTGAAGTTTAATATCACAGCTCAAAGCAATATGTCTTCACATCAAACATAAGTCGGAAAAGCGGTATTTTTTTCTTCCTTCCCGAATGCTCTGAAACACAAGTGAAATAATGAATTAATTCGAGCCAAGGCAGAGAGGAAAAGAGAGAGAAGGCACATGGCGAAGGGGGAAAAGAGCTCCTTTGAGTGTCAGTCTAAAGCCAGTAATTACACTAAAGATAGAAACCAGACAAGAACTCTTCAACTCGGGGAGGCTGTGTTTCTTCTGGTTGTACGTTTGTTTTTCAAAGATCATAAAATGTATAAAGGCTGAATTGGCAAAAATCTAACTACGTGGTCAGAGTTGACTTTTCAAGAAGGGGTCGGAGAAGTTTAAAAAAACAACAACAACAACAAAAAAAACACAACTCATCCATAAATAATGAAAACAATCTGCTATGCCTTCCATTTCTCTCTGTTTACGTCTTTTTTCTGTTTGACTGTACACGAGTGGAGGCATCACCTTTTGGGAGAAATGAGGGAATGCTTTCAGCAGACCCTGAGGAAAAAGTGGACTTGTAGGTAATTCTTCCTGACACCTCTTCCCCTGTGCATGCTAGTGTACAGCGTGCTGCATATCGAGCACGGCAGCTCTGAGCAGAACATTAGCAGACCTCAACCCTGGCAATCCACAACTGCTGACTGTAGTTTTACCAAAGTTCTTTCAGTGTGCCAGACTGCCAGCCATCTCTTTTGGCAAATATCTGTGTACAGAAACTGTTTTGGAACATTGGAGCACACAAAGCCACCAAGATCATCCATTTATGTCAATGACAAGTTTTCAGGTTGCCCTTGCAGAGGGAGAAAAGAAGCAGCAAGATTTACAGCACCTCCAGTCGCGTCCGTTTTTCTTTGTTTTTTTTTCGGGCTTTTATTTGTATTAGAGCTGCAGCAGATATGCTTCCAAGAAGAGCTGACAGAGGCTCTTCTTTGGAAATCTGAAGACTTCCTGAGTATAGTTCTCTAATAAGCCCAGCAAACAGTATTGTCATCAAGTCCCCTATTCCCTTCTTTTCTTTCTGATTCCTCATGCATGGCAGAAATGTGAGTTTTTTTTCTAGAATACAGTCATGACATGGTACCAAATGTGGACATACTCTTACTCGAATTCTGTTACAGATCCCATAGGGCAAGCAGGACATATTGGTTTTGCAACTGAAATGAAAACTGTTTATACCAGCTGGAAAAAGTTTTGATTATGAGGAATTTGCAGTCACAATAGCTCCAGGCTGACCAGCAGCTGGAGCTTTAGCCTCTACCCTGACACCATCATTATTAGAAAAGATTGAGAAGATGAATCTTTGAACAAACCTTGCCTGAAATGATACAGGATTTTAAACATAACAAATAAGCTCTTAGTCCTATCCATTTCACAAAATCATTAAGCTCAGTAACTCAGTGGGTAACATTCTTTTGTTTTATTTTATCAATTGACAGTAGTGAATGAAGATATAATATGATGATGTATGATATATAATAATAATAATAATAATAACAATAATAATAATAATAATAATATAATGGTGATAATGATAATAAAATATTATTTATATAAAAAGGTTTTATACAAAGTCCTTTGCAAGAGTGATGGATGGCAATATAAAATGGTAATAAAATTTGTTGTTATACATATCAGACATTTTTTTTTAGGATGAGAAATTTAAAAACAATTCTGACCAGATTTAACTGCACAATTTAACTGGTTATATTGGATATGTTAGGATCTATGGCTTTGTCTGCTCTCCATTTTTATTTTCTTTAGTTTCCTGCTTCCTGCCGTTCGGTGTGGTGGCTCTCAGTGATCCTGATTACTCATTCTTCTCACCTGTGGCTGCTTCCAGTGTGCTACCTAAAAGATCCTGTTTCCCTTCATCCCAGTGCTGATTTCGCTTTTGTGCACTGTGTGGGAGAAAGTGGCCATTACACAGCCTCTCGTTGCTGCCAAGGAGACGATTGTTTTTCTACTGCCACAACCGCAAACAGTTTCACTCATCTGGGTCTGGTCTCACAACAATCAACATCTGCCAAGGAATTAACTGCTCTGCACCACCACTGCCACAGCCAGTGCTGCTGCCAAAGGGGGAGATCATATCTAAGTTCTGTCATGCTGCTTACTGGTTAGTGCACTTGTCTTGAATAATAATCTCATCCGAAGAACCTGCCACCATCATATTTTCTCGCAATCCATGTTTTTGACCGTCAATTGATCATCATTTCTTGTTATCCATTACCTGTTTGACTTCACGTTCTGCAAACTGCAAATAAACAATCCACATGACTTTTCCTTTGAGTTTTTTCTGGAGTCAACCTGTCCCTTAAAGGACATATTTTATGAAAGACGTGTTCTAAGCATTTAATGACAGTTCAACTGTCTCTGAAGTCCATCAAACTAATCACTGACTGCTTTTTGGAAATGTAAACTGCAAGTTTCCTTAAAATCATTCATGTTTGGGCAGAAATTTCTGCTTTGTCACTCTGGTGTGTAATTCCTTATATTGCAACATCACTATGCAATATACAGAATTATCAAGTCTCTATCATGCATATTGAAATTTCTCTTTTGAAAACAAAAGTTTAAAAGTTACTATTAAACCATTTTAACATGTTTAAATTTGACATGTTGGTTTATAAACTGTTTTGGTTTTGACCTGCAACTTCATTTTGAGAATGTTGGTGCAAACACAGTCTTTCGTTCAAACTTGCTAAATTGTTGAATGCCTTTAAGTTCTAACACTGACTGTTAAGTTTGTCCAACAATGTGAACACAAACGGAAATGATCTAAAGCATGGAAGAAAGTCTGCCTATTCTTTTTTAAAATTCTGTTTGACCTAAGGAAAAAAAGCTGCAATTGTGAGTTGCATTTTTTCTTGAAAGTGATCACACCCTTACATCTAGTCTTAAAGTTGTTTTGCAATATAAAAAACAATCTATCACATAAATACCTGGATTACTGGCAGTGGGTTAATTTTCATGATCAATCTGCTGAAACATGGATGATGAACAGTTTTGTTTTTGAAACATCCTTTGCAATCCTGAAACATCCAGTGCCAACTTATGTGAAATGTAAATTTGCCTTAGCCTATTTAAAATTCACTCTTTACGCACAAAGCTGAAGTAAGCTGATAACAGGCTGAAGGTCAATAGACAATAGTCTGCAGAGGATTTGATGGAGAGGAGACTTTGTATTTGAAAGCATCTCAAACATGAGATTTTTCTTTTACAACTTAAAGTGCCATGAGTTGAGGAGAAGTCTAGAAAGTGTCTGTGCTGTCGATCCAAAGAATTAAATATGAAAAAGAGCTCAGCCATAACTATTAGCAAAAAAAAAACCCCAAACAAAATAAATTAATTTCAGATTTCATGTTTCACGCTGCCCGCCTAAAATAATTTGAACAAACTGCCGTTGTGTGTCGCAAATGCGCAGTGAAGAGACACGGGACAAAACATAATGGAAGAGAACATAAAAGAAACAACCACCCATCCACCAGAGAGAGAGATAGAGAGGAGAGAGAGAGAGATAGCTAGAGGGAGAGAGAGCGCCAATGTTGGTCGTCGAACTAAATATGAGGATGGGGGGATAATACTGGGCAGGATGACTGAACCTCCGCAACTATCAATTTCAGTAATTTTATGACGCGTTCTCCCATAAAAAAACAAAAAACAAAACAGAAAGCAAGAAAAAACTGAAGCAGAGGGAATTTGGACAGCATACAGAGGAACGCATCTACAGATTTTGGACAATGCTGGTGACCATCCAGATTTACTGAAGAGGAGTAACTGAGCCCTGTTTAATTTCTTGCAAAAATTGTTGGATCAATCATCATCCATGAAAGGATTACTGGAGACCTCGGCGCCATATGTGCGCGCAGAGATTCCGTAGCTCCACATGAACCGTGATAGACTGAGTACTTTTATGGGAATTGCTTGGAGATTTCAGCTCAACTGGAAGACAGACGGACAGCAATAATACCCCAGCGCACACATAGAGGAGCCAGCGCCGGTGTTCTCTGTGTCTCGGCAATAAGTGGCTGATAAAAAGCAATAAATCCTGTAAAATAAATACTGTCATCCGGTTGTGCGCCATGGGCGATGAGGCGTCAAACTTCAGGAGAAGCAGCAGGACCGGTGTCTCATCACCAAAACCCAGGACTGGTGAGGATCACGGCACAACTGAGATTCTGGGATAAACTGAAACTGATCACAATCGAAAACAATGAGGATAATAATTTTTGGATGACTTGTCAGGTTATCACTATGACAGTTTTTGATGGTATTCAGAAAAAAAAATTCAGATCCGGGCTGTGCTGGACTTGGTCACTTTGATTTGTTCGCTACGAGATCAAGTGGCAGAAAGGGACATGAGACGTTTTGTTTTGGGCTTGAAATAAACAAGTGCAGCCATATAGCAATTAGTCATTTAAAAGGGATTTTTATTGTTTTTTTTTTACATTTTGCACAATGATGGAACCACCACCATGTTCGAAGAAGAGCTTGTCCCTTTCGCTCCCGGTTCCCCGGGAAGGACAGGCGACTCTGAAGCCTCCGCAGCATCTTTGGAGACAACCCCGGACCCCGATCAAAATCAAACACCGGGGATACTCCGACACCGACAGGCATCACCACCGGCACATGGAGCGCTCCGACGCCGTGGATACGAGCGACCGACCAGGACTGAAAAAGTCTCGGATGTCCTGGCCATCCTCCTTTCATGGGACCACAAACACATCCATCGGAAATTGTGTTGGGCACAAACGGTAGGCGAGAAAAAGTGGTGCCCATCCCAAACGTCCCAATAATAGCCCTTGCCAACGCAAAAGGCATATGCGTAAACGAGGGGAGGGAGGGTGGGGGCTATTTAATGAGTGCGTAATAACGCAGTGGGCCTGAAGGGTTAACTGATATGTTGGGCTTTCTATCGCTAGGCGGGACGCGTGGGTTTTCAGTGCCGATGCGTTATGCGTCTTTGGATAGACTAGATCTGTATGAAGCGCAAAACCAGCCCGCCCACTCAAATCGCAAGAGCAGCATCTGCAAACACCGGTAACAATTTTTTAAGAGCGTCCACATGTTACGTATAGTGGTTGATGAGTAACAGTAGGTGCACTTCTTTTAAGGGCACTAAAGGTTTAGTGGGTGCGCTCATGCGTGTAAGAACTGCCACTGCGCGCACTAGCTGCCTTTATCAACGTGATTTTAAGGGGGCTCAGAGGCCAGAAGACCAAAAATACAGTGCTCAGAATCCTTTAGCACCCTGACCCCTGACCCACTGTGGCCAAGTGGAGAGTAAAAAGGCTAAAACATGAAAAAAAGAACAAATAGAAGGCCTAAGAGTCATTGTGTGGCTTGAAAAGACGAGACAAAATTATGCAGCACTACTGTACCTGAACTTGTGTGGCAGTAATGTCACACAGATGGTTTCAGACAGCATCTAATTGGCACACATGGCTGCCCTCTGATCAGATATGACAGTAAAATATTCGTTGCATTAAGGAGAGGACACTGGGCGACACTGCGGACAAACAGCAGACACACTTAAACCCCTCTAGCTAACAACTCTACCAGCTTTTAAATTAAATTATATGATGCATGATAACCAAGCAGATTAGATTAAAGGCTTTTCATTAAATGAGTCATGGAACGGCATAATTTTGATACAGTTAGTTTTTCCTTGCTCGATAATAGCTCCATTTATCTTTCAGCAAAACAATGTAAATTCGAGTCGGATTTTCTTTTTTGTTCTTCGCTCCTCTTCGGTGCAGCAAAGTAGGTATATTTTTAACATCCAGGTATGTGCAGCCTGTTCAACATGGGTTAGAGTTGCACTAGCAGTTTATGTGACTCATTTTTGTTATTCCTGCTTCTGTGAGAGACAGTCAGATGAACAAGGCCTTCTATGTTGAGTTCCCCCCCGCCCGCCAATTTTTATCCATCCGATCCTTCGTGTAATCCAAAATCCTAGGATGTTCTTGCAAATGAAAGAGATAGTTTACATGTCTGACTCCTCCTGACTCTTATAATGTCCCCGTCATCTTCTTCAAGACACTCAGAAAGCCCAAATGTGTTCTTAATACAAGAGGAATGCATAAAACAGTGTGACTGTCAGACTAATAGCCTACCCCCGAGAATGCAAGGGTCTCCAGAGGACAACAGGGCTCCTGTATTTGCTTCTTCTACTCCTGTCATCGTTCGTTTGTCCTTTTTGTTTTCAACACCACAGACGGTCATCCTGACATGCCACTTGGGAGAGTGGCCCACTCCAGCTGACTGGAGGAAGGGCTGATTTATATTTTAGACCCCAGGACACATGCTGAGGCAGTCCAATCTTTAGTGCATTGGGATTGACTCTGCCTGGCCTTCTTCTGTGGGCGGCAAGAGAGAGAGAGTGAGAGAGTGAGCGAGAGAGGTAGAGAGAGAGAGAGAGATAATTTGATTCCAACAAGCTCAGTTCTGAGGGCACACCAAGCTGGCTCCAACCGTGTGTGTGCATGCACTTTGGTACATCCGTGAGGTGATGTGTGCAGTCTGTGGGTGTTTGTGCTACACACTGGCCAGGAAGACGGGTGTGAAGAGGAACAGGGGCTGTATGATAAATGCTGTGTGGCATTGGAAGTTGTAAAAATGCAGCCTGCACAGTGTGTGTTTGTGTGTGGAGGTATGTGTGTGTCAGCTGTTTACAGGCTGGTGTCTGACCTGTAGCCCATATGGCTTCCAATAGGTCTCGCCTTTTCTCTCTTTATATCAGGGGGAGGCCAGAGGGATTTCTGATATGGTGATATTTTATTTTTTCTTCTCACATATAGTAGGAACTGTAAATTCTGCCTCTTTGCTGCTTTTTTTTTCCGGATAAGAGATGCTTTGAGGAGATGCCACATCTCTGCTCTTTTTTTCTCTTTTTTAATCAGTCTTAATGAACATCTATGTTGATGCAGCAGCTCTGTTTTTAGCTTGAGGCCAGTTCGGGTTGAGTCTGGTCTTTGGAAGGCGGCACAGCACTCGTCTTCCAGAAACACTGAATGCGCTTATTTACATACACGCAGTGGTTGGAAATAAACCTCGAATTCTGCTCTTTTACTTGGAATTTGCTCAACAAGCATTGGCCACTGACAGTTCCTCTTGCTAAAACATTTGCGATGCACATGAATTAACTGAAGTGCACGAACGTGTTTTTACCTTCATGATGGCAAATTGATGTTTATTCAAATTCATTAGCCGGAGAACATCCGCTGACTTTGTTTAGTGGAGAGTGGAAAATTAATTGGCCTTTGATTGGATGAGCATTACTGACCTGGTGCACGACCTTTTGTGTCTCAAAGAAAGCAGACCGTTCAATCACAGAAGAGCTGGTCAGGACCTCATCTAAAGGTTCAAAGCATCAATCAGCAGGAGGAATAGTCCCGGATAAGGTTCAGAGGGAGGCAGACTTAAGTGTGAAACTGTAATGTATAACCTTGGATTAAAAAAAGAGCCGTTCTCAGCAGTCAGGAGCCTATGGAGGAAATTATGTGTGAGGGAATCGGGGGGCTGTTTTGCATACAACGGTTTGTGGAATCACTGTCTGCAGCTGTGCTCACATGCTTATTTTATACCTATGTTATGTTCCACAAAATGGCAGTCTTAGTGGCAATCAGCTTGCCCCCAAGGGTGTCAGCCTACCTCCTCCTCCAATCCCAGATGCCTTTTGTTCAAGCATCTTGTCAGCCCTTTTGTCAGACGATGTTAATATGAGCATATCAGTCATCAGGTCCCATGCCCAATCCATGCTGGGAAGTTTTAACACAGAAACAAATGACTGACACTGAAGGAATAGCAGCTCTTCCCACAAATCTGTTGCTATGGCTACTTGTTTTGTGCTTTTGTAGATTTCATTTACCTAAAAAAGGCAAAGCCTACAAGCACTTGATAGGCTTTACCATGTAATATGTCAGGATGGAGCAGATCCCGCTGGATATGCGGTGTGGCTCGTGCACCTATATGAAACACACTTCTGCTGAGGAAGGAACGTCTTCAGATAGTTTAGTCACAGCAGAGCTGGTTCTGGGTTCAGTCATCTGCAACAATTTCAAACCAAAGCCTTACTCACCTCACCAGCTACCTCATCTATTCTTAACACCCCCCCACAAGCTAAAGATCCAGGGCAGATTTGTAAGCTTGAACTGCTCTTTTCCCTGTCTGACTGGCCGGCTGCCATGATTATTTAGCTCATAATGAGGTACAGCTCCGGCTAATTACTGATCTGTATTTTGGTTTTGATCAGACGTTTACATTTCTAGAAAGAAAACGTCTTTCGCAGGGATATTAAGGAATTTCCCCCAATAAATGTGTTTTAATAGTGCTAAGTAATGGACCTCTTATCTCGTTTGTGTAGTGGAACCATCTGTGTAAGCTACAGATTGTACTCCTCTGTGAATACATCATGATTTCTCTTTACTCTCACTGCTAATTAGTATCTGGAGGCAGTTCATGTACTGGAACACTGCTTGCAATTGGCTGACTCTGGCAGATCATAGAAACCTCAGGTAAAACCTCTGCAAGGTCTTTTAGCAATGACACCAAACAGGTGTGGACTTCGTGGCAGCCTTCATCGGAAGCCGCTTGTTCTGTTTTGATCTCTTTTCATTATTTTGTCTGACTGTAGCCCTTTAGAGAAACTCAGAATACTGGTATCCGCATTCTGCACATTCAGGTTTACTTTTGTCAACCCAGCGAAATCCTTGGCACTGTTGCATTTTAATTAATTTCACACCCAATCCTCTCAAAGTGAAGATACACTGGTCTTGTTTTTTTTTGACTAGTGAAAATGGGCCGAGATCCCAGTAAGAGGAAACAAAGTGAGCCACAGCGTGCAGCACAAAAAGTCCACTTGTTACCTACAATTATATCTCTGTTTGATACAGCTTGTCTGCTTTCATTTTGTTTCTAACAAGCCCCAGTCCTTATTCCCTTCTCATGTGATGCTCATATCCATTAAATCGCCCTTATTGAACTTTCTACCACAGTTTATTTCCTCTGCCTCAATCCAGATGCTCGTTGTGATTGTGATAAGCCTCATGCAGGCCTTTTTTTTGATACTCTTATTCTCTAATCATATTGTTTGAGTCAGTCCTTTGTCCATTCAAATAACAAGTCTTTGATTGCTCCATGTCTGTCTTTTTGATCCTCTATTTTCTCTGTGCTTCATTTCACCTCAGTGTAAATGGGGAGTATTGATTTCATCTCTATTTCTGTTCTCTGTTTCGTCTCTATTGTGTTGTCCGTCCCGCTGATTCCCCGCAGCGTCTAAGATGGTTTCTGATAGCCTTGTTCTTGCTTACAGCGGCATTAAGCACACTATCATGAGTCTGTCATTTCATCCTCCTATCTGGTCCACTGACATCATTTGTGCCTTGCAAAGTCTCTTCTCCCTCGAAGCCATATTTAAATTTAAATAAAACCCTTCACTTCCCAGTGGAAAAACAAAATTCCCACCCTTCACGCTGAGAAATACCTCATATCCTTCTACAGTCTTCTTTTTTTAAAGTTATTCTATACTAATGTGATTCAGTGGAAATTTTAGACTTCGGAAGCATAGTGGGAACAAACACCTTCATCATGTGACTGGAAATCAGCTGCCATTAACAGAGGGAGTTCAAACAGACATGCACATCAAAGAGGAGTCTGTTTGAAGGGAAAAAATTTAGTTTTTTTTTTCTTTTGCTGTGAGATGAAAAAACAACACTTCTTTAAAAAACACCTTGTGAAATTTAAATCACCTTCTCCCTGGATTTAGTCTTCTTATGACACCAAAAATAAAGCTTTTTAGTGGCAGTATGGTAACTCATTCTTCAATCCCACAGGCGCTGAGAAGAACTAGAAGGAAAAAATCTTTTGAAAGCAATCAAATTGCCCACTTCAGACCAAGAAAAAAAGGTCCTCATTTCCAAAACTTTAAATGTCAAACTGTGCAGTGTACAGTTTCAAATAAGTGGAAGTCTTGTGCCTTTTAGCAAATACCCCAGATAAATAAAAAAAAATAGCACCAAAACAAATAACAATATGATGTCCATTCTTCATGTCTTCTTATAATGTAGATATGTTAATGATGTGCTCTAGTGAGTGAAAGGCCTGACATGGTGCAGTGATGCCACAGAGAGGGCCACCCCCACAAAATATGCTTTAGGCTGCTGTGTTCATGCAGATCTGTCTGATTGACTGAGACTGACAATCCCTCTGTCAGCTGCATGCCGGTGAAGAACACACACAGCGGAGCAGAAAGAACAAACGCTGTACACCTGTCGAGCAGAGCCGTGTTAAACTATTGCGGGGAAACAAAGAACCTTGTTCAAACTAGATCTCACAGAAACGGATGAAGCCACCTGGGGACCAACTTACTGTAAATGTCGAGAGACTTAACTTGAAGGCCGCATGTGTGTTCAGCTGCCTGCTGATGCCAACATCTGATCTGAGGTCTCACTTCTAGACCTCCTACGTTTAGACAACGTTCTCAGCCAAAACTATTGGCAGAGTGACAATTTTACTGGCTGATTATGAGAGAGAAGCGGTCCTGCTCAGAGTGGAGACAGATGGCTTTAATAATGCCACCATGTCACTGATGTACCTCACTCCGTACACCGAGGACCCATCCCACATTTAGGAGAAAAGCTGTTATCAGATCTTTCATTGTGGTGTTTTTTATAACACAAATCAAACTTACATGTCTTCATTGACAGAGTATGCCTTGTTAAGAAATACAGTATATGAGGAAATACGTTTTATTTATCCGTCTGATGCGGCTTCACAAAAACGTTATTTTTGAGCCAGATTGGAAAAGTCTAACACAAACAATGTCAGCACAGAGGCTCCCTAAGTGTGTCACTACATATTTCATAGTGAGTTAGTTTAGAATGTAAAGAAAAAAAAGAGACTACAAATACTTATTGTCATTTGAGTCCTCTGTGGGAAGTGTTAAGAAAAGGGGCATTTTACTCTAGAGGAAAAAGCAGCAAAAAACAATGTACGATATTTAATATAATAAAAGGAATCCTATAAAGTACACAATGTGGCAATTATACTCCAGTGAGACTGAATGCTGTTTTTCATGATTTTATTATGTCTATGTGATGCAAGTCATATTCATTTTTGCAGTAGGACAACATGAAGCTAATACTTCCTCTTTTTAATCTAAGTATCTGCATTTTTATGGCATCATTCGTTTAATATCAATACATTTGTGTAGGAACACACAGCATGCGTTGCCTCGGCCATCCCATTTCTATGCCACAGCATGGCTCAGATACGAGATGCAACAGATACACAGCCTACATTCAGCTTGTTGACTGCAATCAGCCATCAGCAAATATAACATCGACCGATGGCAGTGGCTGATGTTTATTTGCTATCCTGGCTGTGTTGCATTGACTGGCCTGAAAGTGACAAGATTTATCTACATTTGTTTGTTTTGTTTTTAACAAAAACTAGAATTAAGCATTGAAAAGCTTATGGATTTGATTTATTTTAATCGAATACAACAGACTTGTATATTCAGTTTCATTTTTGATACATTATAACAGATATGATGAAATTTAAATTATTTTTCCTTAAGCAGAGTTTCCTAAACAATGAAGGGAAACTAAGTGACAAAAACAACTGATATTTAGTATCAGTAAAATTATTACCCTTTTCGTTGGTTTTATATATTTAGACATCAGCTGCTGCTGTTACAATAAGGATTATGGAAACATTTGTGAAACTTTAATAATGTGTGAAGCTGTGTATGATTCATAGCTGACTGAAGGTGTGGTAGACTCAGTTTCCTGTTTGTTAAAAGAGAAAAACACTGTTCCAGCTCCTGACCTCTCGTAGATCAACTGTGAGCTACAGAAACTGTCAAAGCACTTCTTGTAGGTCATGTCCATGTTCACACATTAAGAAGCAAAATTCAGGCTGTTTGGGGGTAGGAGGAGAAAGAGAGAGACAGAGAAACGTGGCTGGAGGGTTCTGGATGGTATTTTTCGTGACGCTACTTTTCAGTCTGAGTTCTTGACCTTTTGAAGATAACATACTTTTTCTTTTGGATTAAGTTGAACAGTAGCTAGTCCTTAAGTTGCGTTTTTTTTTTCTACAGTTCACTCCGACTGGATGGATTTCCAAAAGCTGTTGATGCAAACTGGGAGGACTATTTTAACCCCGACATGGGCAAAGTAATTAAGACCAAGGAGGCTTCAGGCTTCTGTATTTGTGTGTTTGTTGGTGCATCAAGGGCTTATTGAATGATTGCTTGTGTGAATTGGGGTTTTTTCTTGAGAGTTTTCCTTAACGAATATCAGAATAAGTCTTCTCTCATCCAACGCAGCTTTCCTCTCCCCGAGCTTCTCGTTTTTGTTGCCGGCGTGTTTGTCAAGAAGAACTTGAGAGCTTTCTGATGCAATCTGCAGCACTTACACTACCCGGTAAAGGTTTTATTGGCCCTTAGAAAGGATATCTTATTCTCTCGTTAATGTTTGCAGCCGCAGGGTCGGAAGTCAAAGACATGAAATGGGTTTAAAAACCCTCAATCCTATGGGGTGCCAAGTGTAAAATTTTAGTACAAAAGTTTAAGTACAAATATTTTCCTTATTTATGACATTTTTCTCCAATTTAGCATACCTTTTCTACATTTACAGCAACTTTAAGACCA
>JAVQJG010090737.1:0-11651 GCA_036024015.1 Craterocephalus amniculus | reverse complement strand
TTACTACTGTCTGTCTATCCATCTATCTATCTATCTGTCTGTCTGTCTGTCTGTCTGTCTGTCTGTCTGTCTGTCTGTCAGTCATGTATACATATGTATACATATATATATATATATGTATACTGTGACTCTGCACAGTATCTGCCTGTATCTGTGAAAGGCTTTAGTGGTTGACATGGAATGAGTAACTTTGACATCTGATAATCAGATAAAAAATAAATAAATACAATTAATAAAAAATATGATAAATAAAAACCTCGACTCTGACCCGTAATTATCATTACAACAATTATTTTGACAATTTAGGCTTGCATTAGTTCAGAAAAACCACATATGTCTGCTGTCTTTTTTGCTAATTCTTTCTTTTAAAAAAAAAAAAAAGACCAAGATTCACAAAGTATTAAGCAGATGCGTAAAAATATAAAATTCACTTCAGCCTCTGCTGCTTTTGCACATAGGCATGATGGATAAACAAATTGATGGTGGAGGCTAAATGTTAAAACGGCAAGCTCTGAATTGGGCTGCATTGCTTGTGTTTTGCATTAATTTAGATTGAAGAAAAGGAAAATATGCTGAAGTAGATGGTTTCAGTTTCTTCTTTTTTTCCTCAGAGCTTACTAATGTATATCATATTCTTTATTAGATTATCACTAAAGATGTTTGTGGCATCAAATATATATCTACTTTTAATTCAACTTGCAATCTGGGATAAAGTGTCAAGCGCCGTAACATCACAAATTTTGTCAAAAGAAACACCTGCATATGTTTATTTATAGCTTCCAAAGCAAACTTCGTTTCCTTCTCTCTTCTGTCCTCCAGCTCAGTTTTACAAATTAGAGAAATGAGAGAAGATGTGACTCTAAAAGCCTGCAGCCATCCATCTCTGATCTACTGTTTTATTCGTTTTAAAAGACAGACAGATGATCCACTCTGGGATCCAGGGTCACGAGAAAAGAGGCTTCCTTAACTATAGGCTGACCATCACACAACCCACCTGCACAACAGAGCGACAATAGATTTTAGACTCCGCTGCAGCCTGCCTTCCTCTCCAACGCTATCTTTCTCACTCCTCTTCTATGCCAGTCTTTTTGTCTTTTCACTAAGTCATTTGTATGTGCACGCTGGAGCATTAGCAAGACCACCGCATCTCACTGTCCTTCTCTCTCTCTCTTTCTCTCCTGCTCATGCACAAACACACACACATGCACAGGGCCTGCAGCTCCTCTGTGCTTTGCAGGTCGGATTCACACCGATGCTTTCTCTGACTGCACTATTGTTATTTAAATGTGGGAAAGCGATCAGCAGCAAGCATTAATGGCATCTCCAGCTCTGCGGATGCAGCATAACACACACACACGCCCGCACATACAAAAGCATACACACATAGACGTGCACGTGTGGGACACACACTTTTCACGCAATCTTTGTGGATGCACCTTGAGGGCCATATGAATAACAAATACCTCTACCATCTGCAACACTACAGAGTATTTCCAACCATTTCGGCACATTAGTCAGCAGTCCTTTGACTTGGGCTCTCCACGCAGTGCTTGGTATGTTAACAACACTCTCCCCTCGCTACAATACCCTGCATCTGAGTGTGCAGGTGAAAGAGAAGTTTGTTTTTTTAAGATTAAACTTTAAGTCGATGCTGATCTGACCTTGTCCTCCTGATTTTGATGTAGTGGGAGGTGCTGGAGTCATTTACTGCGGCGATGTTTTGTCCTGTCAAGGCCAATCTGAACCTAGCTGGAATACCTTTGTTGATGGTATCGTTTTAAACTGGTGAAGACCCCCCCACACACACACCTTCCCGACACTGCTCGAACAAATGGGATTAGACAGGCACCCCTGGCCATTAACACTTGATCTTTACCTGATTTCTTTTTCCTGAGGAAACCCCAGCTAAAATAGCCAAACACGTTTCACACAGATTCCCCCTGAAATCGAAAGACAAAGATGTTATTCCATTACAGTGGCAAGGAGGGCAAATTCATTAAGAAAAGCTCCCAAAACTAGTTTATTTTCTTAAAACTTTATGATGTACTCCAAATTGAATTAGTATTTTCTTACTGTGCTGCATGATGGCTGAGTTTGTTAAACAATGTAAAGTTCCTGCTCAGGTGTTTGTAGTGTTTAAGCAGTGATGAGTTCAGGAAGCAAAGGGTTGGATAAGATCATCATTATTTCCATAGATTATATATTTCATTCAGCCCTCTTAAGAGATAATTAAATAGTCTATTTTTAAAGACATCCTGGCAGATGAGAAGATAATATAACTCTGGGGGAATTCAGATCAGAGTTAAATATTCCATGGATCATGCCTCTCGTTTCTGTGTAATTAAATAAACACTGTTAATTAGCTGCTTAGAGTAATATGTTAACTTAATTTCCCAAAACAAAAGCTAGGTAAAATATTTCGGTGGGGGGGTTATTGGATATGAAAAGGGATGCCAGAGCAAAAGTTAGTCACTGTGAAAGTTACGCAGTGTCTCATTAAGGTTGCCCAAACATGCATAACGCTTGATTTTTTTGGAGGTTTGTGTTTTGCAGTGGCGATTATTAGCATACATGCTTAAATATGGGCATCTTTGTACTTTGTTGCTTAGTGTGTGTGCAGCAGTACATTTGTGTGAGGCACTCTGTGTGTTGCAGCGTTGTCAGAAGTGATCCTATTTTCATTACTCACTGGCTCAAAGAAGGAGGTGACGCCCTGGCTTGCAGCAGTGATAAATGCATTACCCCAATAAATCCTGTCTCCACTGAGGTGCTGAATGCTGACATGGGCGAACAAACACACACACACACACTCTCACCCACACACTTACACACAAACGCAGGAAAAGAGAGCAAGAAAGAGGAAGTGGTGACAGAGAGACTGGGATGTATAGATGGAGGAAGTTAAAAGACAATCAGAAAAGAAGAGAGAGAGCGAGTGACGGGCAAGAGCAGATGGGGAAGAAGAGATAGAAGGGCGCAAAGTTGGAAAAAAAAGCAGGTCAGAATAGAGAGAGAAGTGACAGGTGCTGAGGAAAAGAGAGTAGCAGGAAAGTGGGGTGATGGAAGAAAGGATACAGCTGATGTGAGGGAGGAGGAGGCTGGAGCTGAGAGACAGAAGGTTAGTAGTGGAGGAGCGCTAATAGCTGTATGCAGAGCAGGACTGTGGGGTATGCAGGGGCTTGTGGGGGGATGAATGGATGGAAAGCCAAAGTGATGGAAGAGAGGTGAGGGATCAGTGGTTTCCAGCTGGCCTTTTCCTTGGCCAATCGTTAGAGCAGCACAAGTCTGATTCAAAAATGAATCCTGAAGAGGATGGGGCTGCTGGGCACGACAGATTTCCGTTTTTGTTTCACATAAATGTCTTCAAGTTTGTCTGAGTAACCATATTCCTCTTTGCATGGCTTGAATTATGCTTACACTGAGAGAATGGGGAATCATGAGCATTTGGGCAGTATCAGGGTTTTACTCACTTATGAATTATAATCATGCATGTAAACTGAAATTGCCTGTACACAATTTGACAGTATGACCAGTATTAAGCCTGGCATACTTTGTACAAACACTAGGTTAGATGGGATGTGCAGCCTGCAGACTGGATCAACCTTTCTTCCAGAAGCAGAGGTGTACTTAACAGATCAATAACTCATAAGTTAAATATTGTTACAATATAAATAATGCCTCTTTCAAGGGAAATTAAGTTTGACAACAAACCCCCAACTTAGTTTCATTGACTCGAGCAATCCTTTGAACTTCAATATGGGTATTAGTTTTTGTGTGGAGCTGGATGCTGAGACACATTTACAGCAGCGATCTACTAAGGTAACCCTAAAAATGTTTATTTCTTCTGTCTCCCAGATTAGATCAAGTTAAATGCAATTTATTTCAGGTTATATTCACTCTCAAATTTTCTGTTTTCAGTTTTGGAGATTAATGTGTTCCTGAACTCATTCTGTAATCAATATACAGTTAAATTTCCCATTAACCCTTTACTGTTTGCACTAAAAAAGAAGATAAAAATGTTTGTTTGCATTTTTCTTTTTTGTTTTTGACAAATTATTGAGATAACATAAAATAAGTAGTTAGTAAATATTTACATGGCCAAAACCTGAAACAGTAATGAGAAAAAACTTTATTTTGGTGTTGTGGCTAAACAAAGTGGTAGGGATGGCTCAGTAGGCTTATATCCACAAATATCTAATAAGATTCATAATAAATGCTGAAAAATCTACCAAATGTTAGGGCAGGCAAATAAACAAAAATAAGAAAAACTCTTGGAAATTGTTGTTTCAGTAATATTGTATTGAGCCAAAATTGCAATTAGAACCAGACTTCCAGGAATAGTAGCCAAATTTGATTTAATTTAAACTATTTATCTGCTCTGTAAATAATCCATCCATCCATCCATACATTTTCTGTACCGCTTAATCCAATTGGGTCATGGGTTGCTCTATAAATAAAAAAAATATAATTTGTCATTAGGCTTGGGTTCAAATTAGTATGATGCAGAGTGTGTTATCATTGATGCATCTATGCTGTGCCAATCTATAGAGAATAAAATTGTCTTAGCTTACGGAGCTGAGTATAAACGTTAAATCATGGTGTGCATACGCAATTTAATGTTTGTGTATGTGTGCATTTGTATTGAAATTTGTGAAAATGCTAAAAGTGCATGTTTTCAATGAGCGTGCATACATTAAAATGATGCGTGTGTACACACTCTTTAGCGTACTCTTCCCCCACCACATTACCTCAGGTAATTAGCCGAGGGGAGGTGTGGATCAGAACCTCTGGCGTGGTGGACCAGCCTGTCTTGTGCCACAGCTACATGCAGGTCAGGCTTTCCTCATTAGCCGACATCACAGCTGAACGTTGCAGTGTGTAAATCTAAAAATGTCAAGTTCATTGAATGTGATCAGAACTACAGCAAAGACCCATCGAATGAGCTTTGAAAAATATGGGGAAAAAAAACCCAAAACATTTGAGCAGCTCTTTTTAATGTCTAAGGGATTCTTTAGGAATTACAGCAGGAGTTGAATGAACTGTATTGAAGAGTGGGAGGGGAAGGGTCAGATGGGGAAAAATGAGAGTGAGAGGGGTGGAGGGCAGAATACAATTAAAAGGGAGCAGTGAGTCAAGGGGACTGACCCGGTGATGGGAGAGGAGAGGAGGGTAGAGGGCAGTTCTGAGTGCACGTGCACCACATAATGAAAGCTTGAACTTTTTGTGGCCAGGGTGGCATACCAAATCAACTCACCCTGGGACTGCGAAGAGAGAAAGAGGAGGGGGAATGAGAGAGAGAGTGCAGGCTGCAGCGACGGAGCGAGGGAGAAGGAGAAATAGATATGTCAGGTGACCTGAATGAAAGAGGCAAAGGCGAAGGAGAGGCAGAGACTTTAACGCGGTGCCAGAGCATGGGATGGACGGAGGTTTGCAGACCGGTTTGCTGAATGAGCGGAGGAGGAGTAAGAAGAAGAAAAGGAGGAAGAAATGGAGATAGTGAGGGCCTACTGCTACGTGGCTGCCATGGGGGCCTGAGTGACAGAAATTAATAATTAGTGACAATGATTGACAGCGCTCCCTCCATCTGCGGCTCTCCGCCGCCTCGCGACGCCTGCCTCTGCCAGCGACCATGGGCACAATGAGCTCCAGAGGGATTGTGGGAGACACACTTGATTGACAACTGCCTCCTGGAGAGACAAGGGGGATGGAGGGGTGGGCTGAGGCTGAGGAGAGAAAGGGGAAAGTGAGAAAAGGAGGGGTTTTTGTTTGAGCAGGAGTGATAGAGGGGAGAGGTGGGTGACAGGGGGCAAAGAGAGACAGAACATGAGGAAGGGGGGGGGTTTGGGAGTTTAGGAAGATGGCCAGAGGATCCCCCACCCCTCAGAGAGACGAGGAAGGAATTGCTGCGATCAGCTCTTGTCTCCCATTAGCATTGCCACTTTCTCCATCACACATTTGGGTTGCTCATCTTGCCATTCCAACCTCCACCAGCCCCTCGCGCCGCTCCACACTACTGTATAGCACCATTATGCAAAAGTGACAAATTTACCACAGAAGGAAGGAAGGGGATAAATAAAGAGGAGAAAATGAGAAAGGGGGTTGAGGCCCCGGCTTTCTGTGGTGAGGGGGAATCGCCTGTAAATAGTCATCAGAAGGGAATTTGTCACTCTCTACGCCCCTGTCTCTTCTCTCTTTTTCTCTCCATCCTTCTCCACCACCCTGTCGCTCCTGCTAACCATCCCTTCTGCCAGTTGCCTCGCTGTCAGCAGAGACACCGCAAAGTGTCTCCTATACTTTTACCTTTCTGCTGATGTAAAAATACATCTGAGGAACACTTTGACCCTATTTTTTCACCTTTTCTTGTTTATCTGTTTATTTAGCTCCTCCCCCACATTTCCCTCCCCTCCCGTTCATATTCCTCTCTCATTTTACCCTCATCTCATTTTTCCCATCATCTCCTTCCCTCTGGTGCACCCCTCTCTTCATTCCTTTCCTTTCCTTTTCCATGCCAGGCCTGTTTCTGCCTGCCATGACATGGCCTGAGCTAATGTGCTTCAGAATGGCTTAATCGCTGCGCAGGTCTCCAAGGCTTACAGCTACATGTTGTTACAAAGTACACTATTTACCTCAGGGCCACACAGAGAATAGAACACAGCTAAGAACACAGCTAAATCCAGTGGGAATCAGTTTCACATCACAACATATTATTGATTTTTCTTCCAGCCCCCAAAACAGACATGTTTTTCATTGTTGCCTGAACCCAGCTTCCTATCTCCCTGTCCCTTACGGATTAAGGATTAAGGTCATGGCCTAGAGGTAAACGTCGTAATGTGTCTCATTTTTCCACCATAACTATCCATTTTGCTAGTTAATGGTTAAAATGCATTATATTGTCACTTTACTGCTGTGAAAGTGTGGACAATAACACAAGGGAGTGATACACAGTATGCACGTCCAACCTTTGGCATTAATTACAAAGGGTCATGATCTATCCTCATCCTTATGTCAGCCGATAGTGGAAATTTATCCACAGCCTGCCACCATGCAAATCAGCAAGAGGGAATTACTCTTTACCCTCTGAATCAGATCAGATTTGATTTATGAAGCATGTTTTGCACTTGTATAAAAAAACTTTTCAAAGTTAAAAACACAAGCCATCACACACTCAAGTTTATTACAGAACAATTAGGATAAAACACACACACAAGCAATCAAGCTTTCCGTTTCTCTGTCTCAAACGTAGAGCTTACCCCCAACCAACCAGGCGATGGTATCATGGTGACCACACTACTTAAAGCAAACACTATCACACACCAGCCATGAGGAAATCTAACACCAGCAGCGTTAGGCCTGATGACATGTGACAGGCTACACTCAACTCTGCTCAGTATAAAACAACAAAGCGTCAGCTTCACTGTATCACTGCTGCCGAACCAAACAGTAAATGTAAGTTAGCAGTTCAGCTGCGAGGCAGGCTGCTGCAAAGTTACACTACCGTTAGGAGCCGTGGTTTCTATAAAGAAGCTACTTTCATCACAATCTGCTATCTGGAAAAGAAGTGTAGATTCGCTGGGTGTTGTGGTGTGTATCATATTCTAATATTCATGTGATCTAGTCAGCGGAATGTCAGAAGGAATATAAGCAAACGTATTGAAAGAATAAAGAAAGATTTGCATAGTTACATTTCCATCACCTGACCTAAAATCCAGATTGTTAATGAAATTATTACACGATGAAATCCACATTTGCATTCATTCGTTGTTTAAATCCACTGAAGTCGCATCTCATTAAGGTGTCTTTAACACGTTGACTTTGACAGCAGCAGTTTTGTTCAAACATTTGTTGAGTTCAAGTAAATGTCCTTGAAAGGCCCACATCATTTTCTTTCTCTATGCCCAACTGAGGTTTCTAACTTTACTGCAACCCTTTACTCTTTGTAGACACACACTCACACACCCACACACACACACACACACACACACACACACACACACACACACATGCAAAACAGACGGCATAGAACACGTGGAGTTGACAGCTGGTAACTGCAGGGCCCAGCAGGTGCAGTGTGTGTGCATGTGTGAGTGTGTGTTGGCCCCAGAGGGCCCCTGACTCATGGCCAGAGAGGCAGGCAGAGGTGTGTGTATGTGTGTCTATGTATATAGGTGATTGTAATGGGGGTGCCTGGCTGACTGACTAGCCTGGAGTTGACTTCACTTCAGCTCCGGTGATTGATTGAGATGGGCTTGGACACGGGGCGATATATCGCCTGTGGTCACCGGCTTTGACTACCTTCATTACATCAATACCCCTCTCTTATTCCTCTTTCCTGTTTTATTTTTGTTATTTCTGTGTTCTTGTTGTCCTCTAGTGAACTCTGAAGAGTTCATTTTATCGTGATGGCCAGCGCTAACTTTCTGAAAAGACTTGCTTTGCGATCCGTCTCATGAGATGGATCCCTGCTTGTTGGCAAATGTGCAGGAAGAAGTCAAAAGTCCAGCAAATGTCAAATTTGGACACAAACTTTTTATCTGTCTGTCCGGCTGTTTCTTTTTTTCTCCTTCCTACCAGAGCCAGCTTGTTCTTGGTCAGTATGCCATTTGATGGAGTATATGCGCGGCAGCCTGCCCGCCTCTGGCTGCGGTGCCATTTTGAAAGGCGCCGCGACACACACACCTGGCCTGCCGGCTGCCTCTTTGGTCTGCCTCACCTTTTGTCAGCACCATGTTAATGAAGGCCCCGTCAGTGTCCACCGCTCGCACGCCGGGGCGCCTTTTAATGAGTTCGCTATTTGATCACTATAGACGCACGGTATGAACCACCCTCAGTTTTTTTAACATCCCTCATGGATTTTACTTTGAGCATGTTCACAAATGTGCGTATGCATCCAAAGGGGAGGCGGACAAGAAGAAGGGGGCTGGTCAGCTGATTAGGACAAGTTTATAATAAAAGGGAAGGGTGGTTGTCTTTAAATAAAAAAAAAATGCAAGAGAAAAGAAAATTATTATTTTTATTCTCTTCCCCTCTCCTCTCCCCTTTTGTAGCCAAGTGAGTCGTGGCTCTCCCTTTTCAGGGGTAGATGAAAGCAGCTGGGCGCAGGGCTTCCAACAAAAAGTGCCAAGCGATCACAAACAAACCTTCAGATGAATCACATCAAAGGCGCTGCCCCAATTGTTAGCCCTCTCGTATCTGCAGAAAATTGGCTCATTAAGGGCAAAAAATGACATTGTTTACATTAGCCAGCCCCCTGATTAGTGCCAGCCATGTTTGTTGTGCTGCCCTACCGTCCGCTTACTAAAAGACCACTTCAGCTGCTCTGCACAATCGCTCCTTTGAAGGCTTTCTTTCTGTGGAAAAAATAGGATGTAGAAAGAGTGAGGACAACAACGACAAAAAGAAACGGAAAAACCGAGTGGAAAAATATACCCATACACACACAAACGCATACGATTACAGATCCAAACCGGCACAAATGGACATGATAGCTGGTCTTTTCTCTCTCTGCCTCTCTGCTCTCCTCTGCTTATTGGCTTTTCTCTCTTTAGGACTAATTAGGTTGCTTGTGGAAATAAAGGTGATAGGAGAGGACAGTTGGGCCAATGATGAGTCTGTTTGTGCGGTAATTGCACTGATAAAGAGGCTGGTGTTGTTGGCGGCAAAGAAAAGAAAAGAAAGCTTGACAATGAAAGGGCCTGGAGCCCCTCTTTGTGGCAACGGCTTCATGTCTGTGAAAAGAACACCTTTTGTGGAGCAAAGCTTTTGTAAACTGTGATGATTTCTAATCTGCGGAAAGTGTTGTGTGTTTTAGATGGACATCTTTGTGTGTTTGATCTCATGCATGTAATGTGTAAGGGTCCTTCTTCCTTCTTATCTCCCACTTGAACTTCTTTTTTCAATCTTTTTTTGTTTGCACAGAATGCAAGAACTTCTACCATAACCCCCACTATAAAAATACGAGTGTACGCTCAATTTATCTAAACTTGCTCTAAGCCTGCATTTTGCTTATTTTAAATAAAACAATCTGCAACTAATCAAGTAAATCATTTAAAAATTTAAATTAAAAGTTTGAGAGCCCTTATCTTTAGAATATGGGCGACACACTGTCTTCACATGCATGGACCCCATTTCGATTTTCTTTTATCACCCCACATATTCCTCACTTACACAAGATTAGTTAATCACTCTGTATATGCATCATTTCATTTAAGGTTTTAGAGCAATGCAGAAAATATCTTGTATATTTCAGCAAGAGAATACTAAAGCACATATCCATCATATCAGCACGACTATGCAGGAGAAGAGTCCAGGTGCTGAATGGGCCTTTAAAGTGATACCGTGTTCAGCACCAGGGATACTAAACCTATAACTTCCCACAGCCCACACAACACTGTCACAAAATTAAACAGTCTTTCTCTTTCTGGTCTCCACAGACAATGTTTTCATTTTCTCACTCCATTCAGCCTTGAAAAAACTTTTAAATTCAACCCATCAAATTCAAAATGAGCTAATATTTTTCATGATATGGTAAAATGTCTCAGTTTCGACATCTAATATGTTGTTTTTGTTCTTCTGGGAATAAAATATAGGTTTATAAGATTAACTTATCATTGTATTCTGTTTAATTTACATTTCACAACGTTGTGTTATATTTGCTCTTTCTACATACCCTGGTACAACCAAATAAATATAATGGATATAGAATTGGGAAGGGACGGTTTTTAACAATATCCAGCAACTGCTGGACTGTCCCTTTCATTTTCCCCAACAGCTGAGAGATCGTGACCTCTGTCTGTAACCGATATAGAAGTCCTCCCTTATAACCCATTTCAACTGATATGTTTGGCTCTGCGCTTTTGTTTCTTGCTAACGTGATTGGCTGTCACAGCTGTCAATCAATATGTTGAAGCTATACCAGTAGCAAGTGGCAGAGAGTACCGTTAATGTTTTCCATCTTGTCTTGTCTTTGGAGCCAAGGATAATCCTCCACATGAAAATAAATCTCCCAGTATTTGATTTATTGTAAACCATAATACCCTGATTGCTACAGTAAGTTCCATGTCCATAAACTTAACTTTTCCACATCGCTTCCCTCCCAAAATTTCATATTGACCCCAAGAAATTTGATCAGTCTATAAAAACGACTAAAGATATGCAATAGATGCCAGAGTATAACCAAAGTGCTATTGAAAGAATTTATTAAATCTCAAATTAATGTATTTTTTTAATGTATTTTCATATTATTTTAAGTTGGTATTTCATTTATTTAATTCCATGTGGAATTGTGATGTGACGCTTCGTTCCTTTTTGTGAATGAATTGGTTCATTTGGGAAAAAAAAGAGAGAGAGTAGTTGTGTCTTCAAATCAAATCAAATCAAATCAAATCAAACTTTATTTATATAGCACCTTTCATACATGAAGCATCTCAAATTGCTTTACACCATAAAATCAAACGTTGGAAATAAAAACAAGTTCAAAAACAAAAACTGTTCAACAGTTTTTACATTTATCATCATACACACAACACACACAGTCACACACACACACACACACACGCACACGCACACACACACACACACACACGCACACGCACACGCACACGCACACGCACACACACACACATATACACGCACACACGCACACGCACACATAC
>JAVQJG010090734.1:0-16785 GCA_036024015.1 Craterocephalus amniculus | reverse complement strand
TGTATATGAATTGAATCAGAGCCACTTACTGGGTAAAATCCATTAAAGTCAACTTTTATTTAAAGCAGCAACTCCTTTAGTTTAGCCTAATTCATTACCTGTACCGAACAGTTGAGTTGTATAAAAGTCAAACTTCAGATTCTCCCCATGCCTAAATAGATGTCTCAGGGAGACAAGGAACTGCAATGTTTGCCCAATGGCTTCATTTCAGCTGTGTTGAGCTATATTTTGCTGCGTCTTTGAATATTATTGGAAGGAATTATGTGTGCATGCGCAATTTTGGTGGTGTTTAGGAGCTGCACGGTGGTGTGGTTGATAGCACTGCTGCCTCCCAGCTAGAAGGTTGTGGCTTAGGGCTGGGGAGGGGTGTGAAACAGGGGCCTTTCTGTGTGGAGTTTGCATGTTCTCCCCATTGTATGCGTGGGTTTTCACCGGCTTCCTCCCACTGACCAAAGACATTCATGTTAGGTTAATTGGCTACTCTAAACTGTCATGTGTGTGAATGTGCGCTTGAATGGTTGTTTGTCTCTATATGTCGCAACCCTGAATTGGATTAAGCGCTACAGAAAATGGTTGGATGGATATATGGCATAATATTAGCATAATGGCAGTAAACCCATAATTTAATCACAATTTACATATAACCACTGAGGTGTATGTGTTTAAAGAGAAGGGGCTATATTTGGCCTTTTTGTTTTTTCCTGCCCAGGTTAATTTGTGTTCATTGTGCTCTTCACCAAACTACAGAAGAATTAGAGAGATAACATCTAAATAAACTGGATTAACATGGTTTACTTTCAGTTAGATTGAATCTGACATATCTAAGTGTGAATTCGCAACATCACTCTTTAGAAAATATATCATGGTTTTCTTCCTTCACTGATGTTCTTCTTGAGCAACGAGCATATTGATATGTTGGTTTAACAATGAAGACCTTCTGTTGCAGTTGAAACACATCAGTAGACACGCTGGGCTGCAGGGCATGTTTCTCTAAAGAGATGACTCGTACTGTATTGACAGCTCAAGTCAATACTTATTTCCTCTGTATTCTCTCTCACAGAGGACGCCGTCTTCGCTGAGCCAGGCTCCGGCGGCGGCTTGATGACGGCCGGAGCCGTTTACACGCTCCCTCCACAGAGGAACGCCCCGTTGCCCATGGCGATGCAGAGGCTGATTCCTATGGCAACGCAAGGAGGGAAACCCCGCAGCTTCACATTGCCAAGAGACAGCAACCTACACACACTCCTTGTGCCGCATGCGAAAGAAGAGCAGCAAACACATAACGGTGGGTTTCAGTAGGTCAACACATGTACTGTGGAATGTAGACAAGAAGAGAGAGCTCAGAGCCTCACATGCATTTACATGGATACGGTATGCAGACACTGGTGCTAAGAAAAGTTTTTTGGTTTATAATATTTCATCAGATACCACATGCATTAGAAAGAAAGCTAAATGCCAAATCAATACATCTGACTTTAAACTGAATTACTTGCTCACTTTTTGAGCTACTGAACAGAGTGAAATCTGATTGATTTAAAAATACATCCTCTTTTCTAATCAGCTGCAACACCTGAGGGGCTGCATGCTGCAAATGGTGAAAAACTCATCAAACGATAAGCAGAGAAGTTGAGTTGGATAAATAGATAATTGTAATGCCCTGCTCTCCGACTTTCCCAAAAGACAACCTCCAATTACTTCAGAACTCAGCCGCACCTGCTGACACATGCAGGACTAAAGAGCGCATTACACCAGTTTTTAAATTGCTGCATAGGCTCCCTGTCCATGGGGTCCTGAGGTACTTTACAGCACTTTTAATTGTTACTAGTCAGGACTAAAACCTTCTGTATAGTAGAGCCTTGTTCCATCACTACATCCCTCAGCAGGGCCAACCAACCAACCTCAGGAATGCAGAGACCATCAATGTTTTCAAAAAGAAGCTCAACACTTCCCTTTTTACTTAGTGTAAAACTAAATCTTTATTATTTCTTTCAGTATATTTTGTTTCATTTATTTTTGTTTGAAAGATTTTTTTAATTTATTTAATTTAGTACTTTTTTTCATGTATTTTAAGTTTGACCTATTATGTACTGCCTCCTTTATATATTCTTTTGTACTGGTAGCTCATATTTTTTCTTTTTGTTTTAGGTTGATTTAATTTTAGATTTTTCTGTTTAACTATAACTTTTTGACTGTGATGTTGTTCTCATGGGGATCCTGCTTAATCCGCAGGGTCACTGCCACGGTAATCACTCTTATGCAGGTGGTTGGGGAACCCTGTACTGCAGCGGGACCCAGCGCGCCCTTATCTGGGCCGTCCATTTGATGGAGGCCTCATGATGTTGTTTTCTCACAGTCTTATCAAGCCAGATGCTTATTTCCATTTCCATTTTTATATTTGTAGTCAGTTAAAGAGACAGAAATAAAAAAAATTGAGTTTTTTCGTGCAAAAATGGAAAGTGGTTACATCTGTGTTGTGTGTGTGTATGAGTGGGTGTAAGAGAGCCAGAGTAGGATCAGGTGTGTGTTTTTTTAATTTTTTAGGGCATATACTTGGGTATGTGAATGCTTCAAGCTTGCTAAACCATATTTGATTTGATTTGCAAATCAAGGAAGAAGAGTTTCATTAATTGCACCAATTAGCCACTATTTCAAAACACTGACAGGTAAAGTGAATAATATTATAATATATATAACTCAAATTTCTCTGGTTATTCAGAGTTACTTTGATAAAGCAAAACTATTTAAAGTATTTCAGTGCATTTAATGAAACATAATTACTTAATAGTATACAGCAGCACATAGCAAAGACTGATAAAAGAATGAAAAAACTCAGGCTGTGTTAAACGACTGCTGAAAAGAATGGAAACAACAATCTGTTCTCACATCATCCACAGTGGCCGGTAACATTGAGTTCAGCATTTTTGGGGTTCCATCTATCCATCCATCCATCCATCCATCCATCCATCCATCCATCCATCCATCCTTAGCACAGAATCTATGGGAGCTCCTTCCAGACCCACCTACTCCAAGTATTGCATCCGAATAATTTCCACAGCAATAACTTTTATGGAATTAATGTCAAGTTAAAGAAAATGTTCAATTAAGTGTGAATTAGTCAGCCTTATTTTTTTCGGAATGAGGTTGAGTTTTTTGGGGGTATTCGCATCTGACAGATATACAATCGACCCATCAGAAGAAGAGTCACATTTTCATTTCATTCAAACTTTATTATCACCATGAAGACTTACAGTCAATATTGTTGTTTCCTGTTTTTGTCCATGCAAATGAAAGTAGAGACTTCTATATGATCTCCAGTGTGATCTCCAATTTCTCGTTTTTAGAAGCTTGGTTTCTCCTGCTTGTTTACATCAGAGCCAGCACTCCTGGAGGTGTACTGCCATCATTTAGCATCACTGCTAGACAGCCAGCAAACGCACAACACCTCCAGTAATTGCTTTTCTTGTTTAGTTTTTTTAGTGTTTATATTTTGTAAAATGCAGACTACGGAAAATAAAACTTATGTAAGCATCATCCCATCTTAGATGGATGTAATCAGAACGTAATATAACATGACTCTACATGTAGATACACACAAACGATCTACAACACATATTATAATTACAGACACATGGTATCTAAGGCCAAACTTGTTGGAGCATGGATCAAAACAAACTCAGACAAGTAAGAGGCAGTTGGACTGGTCAGTGCTTTAAAAAAAGGCAACATTTTAATTTTGATCCTGAAAGAAGCAGGGAGCCAATGAGCAAGGACTGGTCCAAACAAAAGTACTGGAAGTTGCAGTATAAATGGCTCAGAGCATCATCAATACCAACACCAGCAGAGTTGCCGAAAATTGGCCACATTTGAAAAAACAATAACAGATTGAATGACTCTGTCCATGCTTTTAAAGGTAAATAAATCTTTAAATTGCCTGCAGTAAATGAAATGTTGTACTTTGTAAAAAATGGATCCCAAGGGCAACATGTACAGTCCAAATAAGGGTGGACCCTAAGTTGACCCTTGGGGCACACCACAAATAAGAGGCATTATTTCTGAGCTATTGGGGCCAAGGTTCACATGAAAAGTCTGACCTGATAAGTAGGACTGGAACCACTGAAATACAGCTCTTTTCAGGCCAACACGTAATTCCAGTCATGACAGGAGAATATCATGGTCGACCGTATCAAAGGGCGCTGTCAGGTCCATTTCTCCCTGCACACAGTCAGAAAAGACAAAAAACATTAGTTTTTTCATTGTTTCAAAGTGCAAAATTTTGCCACATGGGCAAAATGACAGCAGTTATCATAAATCTCGGTATAAGTACATTTTTGATACATTGCCCAGGCTTACAATGAAGGGGGGGGTATGAATAATTAGCCTGTTTAATGCTTTAACAAGCGGTCGCTGGTTGGGTTATACAGCACCATGTTGGGTTCAGATTTGACCACTGGATCGGTTTGGATTTGCAAAATTGGACCAATGCAGGACTCAGCTTCAGCTCCTCGAGTAACCGGTTTTTCCTTCTTTTTTCTTTTGCTTGCATTTCAGAACTATTGTTACTTGACGTTGAATACATGTTTGTTTCGCCCCCTTTTAAGTTTTTATGAAATCTCCCTTTATTCATAATTTCCCGTTGGACAGGGTGTGCATTGACAAAATGTCAATGTTTCACCTCAGAATTACTGTTTTTGTAAGTTCGTGAGAGGATCTGGTACCATTTGATAAAACTCATTTTTTCATTTTGATTGCATCCCTCACAGCTGTTTTCTATGGGAAATGGTAAAATTTTCTTCTGACAGGGATCTCTGCCATACTGACTACATGATAGGGCCTGCCAGGGTTCCTCCACCACCAGCTATGCCAACTCACCACCACGTGTTGGATCAGTTGACAGCATTCCCCTCTCATCACATAAGTGTCTATATCATGTGGCTGTTAGTCCAATAACACAACTATAAAGTTGATCATCAAGATACCACCAGTGTTACCCTCTTATCCAACCGGAGCCAGACCCTGGTAGGTCAGTGGGAGCATCTCCAGTGTAAAAAAAGTTCCAGAGCTAAGCCATGGGTGTCTGACTCCAGTTCCAAAGGGCCACAATCCTGCAGCTTTTCACTGTGTCTCTTCTCCAATGCACAATGAGTTATTAGATCCATGCATGTATGTATAACTGTTATAGACCTATTGTGAAGTAGGCAGAATTTCACTTTATGTGGTATTTTGACCGAAGAATGTCACAAACATTTAAAGGAGCTAAAAGCGAAATTCATTATTTTCACACCGAAGGAATTAAAAAATCTTTTTGTGAAGAACTGGGTGTGTATTTTCATCTGGAGTATAGCGCGACGTCACACAGCGCCTCTTTGTGTTGATCTCCAGCTCTGTGTTTACTAGCCGGCCCGGCCGCGCGTGCATGTACGTCCATGTACGAACACGCTCACACGCGCCCCCGTCCTTATAAAGACCCGCCACAGGGCGGAGTTACGGCGCACCGCGCGCACTCAAGATGGTAGAGACTCGTGCCGGTAGAAGTGGGAAGTGTCCGACCGAAGATGACGAGGACCCAATATTACCTCCAAGAAAACAACGGTATCTTACAAGGAAAGGGACAAAACACGGATTAATATTGGTCTGGCATTCTCAAGGTGGAGAGAGCGGCGAGACCGAAAAGGACTCCAGTTTGACTCTGAGCTGCTTCTGCTGGTACGTGATTCGCAGAGCAGATTCCACCTTGTCCACGTCTCTGTTTTCCTGTCTACCACGAAATGGTAGCTCCTCGCTGTTACCTGCCGCTGCAGACAGGCTGCTGCTGCTGTAAGAAGTTGTGTTAAAATAAAAATAGCTTACATTAAAATGTATTACACAAGCAGAACCCACCATGAACTTGTCGTATTTTCATTAATTTTAGAAAATACAAGGGGAATTATATCATGTTATAGGCCTACATACGTTTAAACATGCTTTCTGTTTGAAATTAAATAAAGTAAAACTTTTTGAGGTGAAGAGGAGTTTTTCCCTGTTTTAAGAGGGGCGTGGTTTTTCGGTTGGTGAGAGTAGAGAGAGGCGCGGATTGTCACAGGCTTTGTTTTGATTTCAGAGCTCTGCAGCGTGCCACCTCGTGGCGATAAAAAATCGCTTTTAGCTCCTTTAATTAAAACATCAGGATTAAATTTTTTGACAATTCTTGATTACACTTGATTCACTTTGGCAGAGACAAATTGAACAATCTGAAAAAAGTATTTAGATTGATGAGTTTAAAAACAAAGCAGGTGTAAGACGGCTCAGCGCTTCATTTCATTCTGAGTATACAAAAGCAAGAATTTGTGTCAATTCAAACTGTAAAACCCTGTAAAGAGACCATGCTCACAGCCAAAATAGTTTCTTACTTTTCAAAGAGTTTTGTTTTTTTTCTGTCATCCTTTTGGGGCTTGTACTCTGTCTGTTGTCCAACTACAGACAGAGCAGAGAGAGGACATGTCTCACACTGACATCCACTAGAGACAGAAAAAGAAGGATTTTTTAAGGTGAAGACTTTGACGTCACCAGATGTGACCGACATAAAACCGCTCTCAGGCGGACACATATCCATTTTACTGTCTTCATCAGTATCCATTAACGCACACTGCATTGATACACCGTTCTAATGAGGCTAATGAGGCCGTGGCGTGCCGGTTGCTAAGGTGAGGTGCAGAAAGAAAAGTGTCAGACTGAAGCAGTAAATCAGGCTGATTTATGCGTATGTATCAGATGATATATGTACGATCTGTTAGAGAACAGCACAATGCATGCTGATGCGGGGGAGGTTATAAAACTGCCACGGTGGCGAGAACGTCCCTGAGGCTGACAGGGAAGAGAGGATTTTTATCATCATTAGTAATCTCTCTGTGACTAATGCAAGCTGTTACACTGTGTGATGGAAGTGTTAATCTACTACTGTCCTCCAGTGGTGGAGCGGAGACATTAGCAAGCCCGTACTCGTGTTTGATTTTGAAAGGAAAAGTTGAAATCCTCATTAAACGTGCGTCTCTGTGTTTCCCTCCGACTGTATTAAAGGTGGCAGTGAAGGTGCGTCCCTTGGCGACCTGTTTCGTGCATGTGAGCAGGGCGGAGTCTGTCCTTTGGGGCGGGGATCAGAGGCCAAAGGCCAGACAGAGTTCAGGCAGTCGTTCCTCCAACGGGCTGCTGACCCTCAGCTCAATGAGCGCCTGCACCGTCTCCGCATACTGACCTCCACGTTGAAGGTTGGTTCACACAAGGACATATGCAGGAGGTTGATGTAGAGACACAAAACACACGCCCATTTGTCCAAACATGGTACTATTTCAACTTTAAACAGATGCTTAAGCTGAGGAGCTGGAACTTCATCAGACCTTTTCATCAGAGCCATTCACTTTTGACAGATTTATATGCAGGAACTCTTGAGGCCTTTTCATGGTTTTATTATTGACTTAATCAGATTCATTTGGCAACAAACATGCCATACAACTCATATGGCAATTCCAATATGAGTAAGTGGCGCAAACGTTGTTGGAGCAAAAAGATAAAAAGAAATGATTACAAAATGGACGATAACCTCATCTGTGTTATAACATTTTTCAATGTTGGATAAAAAAAGCTATGAATTAATTGTCCATGGCTGCCTAAGTCGAAAAAGCAGTGCATTTGAAGAACCTTAAAAACAATAGCAGGACATAGAAATTAAATGATTTAGTTTGATTCTCCTTTATACTGTTAAAGTTAAGCCATTCTTGCATACGGTGTTCAGACATCTGATGTAGACCTGTAAGAATCTACTGGCTTCATCATGCAGCACTGTAAAGTAATACTATTAGAATTAGCAAAGTATTGGTAAAAACAATGAACAAGATCGCAGTTCTCTGTTCGTTGTAAATGGTCAAATTAGAGAAAAGTCAGAGATGAGCAACAAAGATAAACGTTTTGCAGATGTGTGGCTAACAAACATTTTTTTACTGTTTGAATTTGACCCATTACAGAAAGGAATTAGTTTTTTATATGCACCGTGTTATGTTTAATTATCAGATATCCTTATCAAACAGAGATCAAATATCAAAGGACTTCTGCAATCTTTTTTTTCCGATTTGCAAGTTAAATTAGCTCTGTGGAGTTTATTGAATCGACAACAGTACTTCTGCATACTAGAGTCAACAAAGCTCAGAAGCAGGGTGCTGTATCTCTGGCATTTTAGGGAGGAGGGGGGTTCTCAGAGAGACAGGGACAAGGCAGCTTGTTTTAGCCATTAAATGAACTAAGAACTGAGTTATCTCCAGAAGGAAATGAAGATTAGGAAATGGGAATCACAGGTTGATAAAGTGCACTTAAGCAGCTTAATCAACTGGGAACATTTTAACATCTCTTAGAGTTAATGTTCGCTGCCAGTCATTTTAGCAACCAAAATTGATATTCATGGTCTAAAATAAATCCTAGAATGAGGCGTTGTTGCCGAGCAAGGAAGAAGCTGTTATCTGCAGGAAGTGTTGTGAGTTGGGCTTAGGCACAGGTCAGATTTACTGAACTTAATTTGTCTCATCTTCTATCATTTTTGCATGAACAGGCACCGTATTTAGCTCTATATGTCTTATCTAAGTGAACAGCATCCTCTGCAGCCTTTAAACTAAACGTGTTTTGTCAAATGTAATTCTTCATCCATAAACCCACCGAACAGTGACGTTATCGACAGCTCACTTCATTGATAACATATGCTGCTTAAGACTAATTCCCCTTCTTATTTTATAGATCAAATTAAAAACTTTTGTTATCTAAACTCCACCAAAATAACTGCCCTTTTCTTTAAATTGTTTTTTTAATTAATGATTTGATTTAAAATATCCCATTCACACACCAATGTTTCTCACAAAATTGGACGGACTCGGCTAAGTAAGCTTCTCCAAATTGCTCCAATATAATAAATGTATATTTACTGTGATTTCTGACCCCGGGGCACACACTAGATGCAGAATCTCTGTCCTGTTGGTTTGGTCACCGTCACATGTCTCCCTGTGTGTCTCTCCTTGGTTTGGTTTGAGTCTTCATTTGTCCAGCAGCCGTCTGTGGCTCCATGCTGTCTGAGCGGTACTGTTGCTCCTGGCCTCAGTGCTCGTCACCGACTCTTTGCTGTGGCTGTTTTTGTGTCTGAAGTGTTTGTATCTCTGTTGCTTCCTCTGTGTACGTGGTAGGCGGGGCTGGCGATGGCACAGGGCGTTATGTCACTTGTTGCATAAGCTTTATTTTCTTTTATCATTTGGTTTTTTCAAGGATGGAGGTGTCGATTTGGTCATTTAGGTGGACAAGCTTTCATGTTTGGGCCCTGTCTGGCATCTCTCAGAGGAATATAGGAAGCTTTGGGGAGAGTTTGGGTGAAAATACTGTGCAGGAAAACACTAAAATGTCCCTGGTACTGTAGATGTTACAATAGCTGCACTGCTTTAGGCTTTTTGATCCGGCAGTATCACCATATCTGCTGCGGTTGCTGTGGAAACAACAAAGGCGAGCATATTCTTTGAGCATGTTCTCTTGTAGTAACAGGATCAAATCTAGATGAGAAAGAGAAAAGCAGTTTATCAGTTGTAGCATATCATACTTTGGATAGAAGTGGATCACATCCTAAAGTGCTCAATCATTGAAAGCAATTTACTATTCATCATACATTTACGTTTTTTTTTTATTTATATATTTTTTTACATATTATCCTTAAAATACCTTAAAGTCTGCACATCATTATTTGCCTGTTTTGGGTGCAAGCGGATGCAAAGTGCAGGTAACTATTCCTAATGTATTCTTTAGTAATAATCTTTGAATACTATGATATAATTCTTCTGTATTTTCTTGACCCCAAACCATCAGAAATGGGAAAATGTGGTCATTTCAGTTTAAATTGAGCAGATATTTCACACTTCATCTTCATTTCATTTCAATCCATTCCTGTGTTTTAAGGCTTTTGACACCACATTGGGACAAAGACAGTTTAATGGTAGTTATGAAAAAACATCCTCATTAAGCCCTCATGGGTCCAAAGTGAACAAGAATAAACGAACATTGTTTTTTTTTCTTACCTTAGATTTTTCTTTTTCAGAGCCCTACTTTAGTGGGTAGTGGTGGTTAGATTAAAATGAGTGAAAGTTCACTTTGTCTGTTTCGCAGATCACTCAAATCTGATTGGCTCCTGAGTGCAAGGATTGGAGGAGGGAGGTCACATGAGATACTGGAGGAGTGAAGCCTGCAGCACAACATTATTCAAATTTGTGTTAAGCTTTAACTGCTGAGGAACCTTACAATGAAAAATTTTTTAGAAAATAAATGATTAGAAAATTGGTAAAATTAGAAAAGGGGTATTCCATTCAAAATAATAAGGAACCTTTAAAAATCTGGAAAGGTTTTAGCAATGCGATATTTTGTTATTCTAACCTAATAACTCTGACAAAACCATCTTAAAAATTATTCAACTTTTTTAATGCCCATTGATCCAGTTTGATATATCTTATTTGTTTTAATATAAAAATCTTTTTATGCAATTTGTTTTTGTTAAATTAAAGTCAGCTTTATTTGTATGGTGATCAGATTTTGACTTTAATCCGCTATGCAGAACATGCACAGGGCAGCAGGCAGCACTGGAAAGGGGGAAGGCATCCCTCCCTTTAACAGGAAGGAAAACCTCAGTCAGACCCCCGACCAATTCCATTTGACTTTATTGAAGTATAATTATATTTAAAAAGATTTAATTAATTCAACAAAACTGCTTTAATCTAAAATGAATAAATATATTATGCAGAAAAAATTTCCTTTAATAATAATTTTTTTATGTTAATTCAAAGCCATTTTCTTTAAGTATATGAAGTATTTACCCCACTTGCATGTGTTAGCCAAGCAATATAACAACAGAGAAATGTGAACAAATACCCGGTTTATTATCTGTTATTTGTTTAAATCACTACAGTAATTGGTATTTATATAATTATTTATTATATCTGTGAACATGAAAACCACCCTTTTTGTTTTTGTCAGACCACAATAGAAAATTCTTGGTGAATGAATGGCAATATCCCAGAATGACAGTTTGATTTCCTATTTCAATGTCCTGCTGGTCTAGAATGCAAAAATGTCTGTGTCCTATGGGGTCATAATGTTTGTGTGTGCAGGAACCTTCTTATGTTAATCATTTTTCATTCAATATTGTTTCTTTTTATATTACTTTTTTTTTAATTAATTCTTCTACTTCTATTGATATTTTGTCATTTCATAATAATTTTTGTAGAAGTGCCTCAAAATACTCCTTAAGTTCACCACTCAGAATATTGTAATATCATGAGTTAATTTCTATGCAAGAGTATGTCAGAAAAGCACAATAAAGTGCACTAAAACTACAAAAATCTGTTCATAACGATGTGCATTAATCATTCATCGTAGTCAAATTTAAGTAAAAACTTAAAATCTCCCCAAAACTGGATGTATCCCCCTTATGTGTGTGTCTTGCTTTCAGTGTGTCTGCGTTTTAAAACATAGTGGTAACGAACATTTCCAAAGTGACCCGCCCCTCCTCTGTTTCTGCATCCTCATAGGACAGGGAGGGCGAACTAGCGCTGATTGACAGGCTGCTGGCCAATCCCCAGCTGTCGTCGGCAGAGTTCCAGGAGTGGAAGAGAGCCTATCAGGAGCTGTTCACTCAGGAGCCAAACTCAACTGCCGAATCAGACCCGGGGCCGCCCCTCACCCCCTCCCTGTCTCACACGCACTCTTACATTGAGACGCACGTCTGACGCGTAAAAACACACACACATAAACTTAGACTGTATTCTGGGTAAAGCTGAACAAACTACTGCTGGTGTTTTCATGCGTCCGAGTTGTGATCAAGAGGTTTCTGGCCCACGGCATCAGATGACAGACTTCAGCGACAGCGGAGAGTAGGGCGCTCTATTAGCAGACCCGATGATGTGACGAGTGAAAGATAACAGCTTTCTGCGCCACTCTGCAAGCCGATTGGTTCGTGCCTCTCCAACTGACTTGTGGCCAGATGATGTGCTGATTCTTGAGTATTACATATTAGCTTTTGTGCCGTCCCTGACATACAAAACACAACGCAAAGAAGCAGTCATCGCCTCCTGTGGACGATTTGCATAATTTTCACACAGAGTGGGATCACAGAGTGTATTTTTATTCATCCTGCTTGTCATGCCATGTTTATACTGAGTGCACAGTATCTCATAGACAGTGTAATGACCGCGAGTTACATGCATTGTATTTCTATAAAGCTTTATACTTGATGATATTGATATTTACTGTACAGTGAGTGTCACAGCAGATGACGGTGAGCAAATGTCTTTTCTAAAACCTACCGGTCTCACTTCCACATCTTACTATCTAGTTTTAGAGGCTTTTGTTTGTGTAATTACGTACTGCACTGGGCTGGACCTGAAGCATGCAACATCCTATTGAAACAGGAGCTATTTAAGGGAAAAATCCACCCTAAACTGATTGAGCACAGTTTTTGACATTTAGTCAGGGTGCATCTTGTATTTAGGAATTGTGGTATTTCATCATCCATTTGGTTTCATTTAAGGATAGAGAATTCCATGCATGTTTCAACTCAAGTGAAACCTCTTTTCAGTAACCTCTCATTTATAATAGAAGAGCGATTGTTACACTGATAGCTGGCTTATCTGCTGAAACTGTTACTATGTCCTGAGAGTAATATTTGCCTCTTTTTTCCCAGTTAGAAAGAATCCACTTTGCTTGACGCAAATAGCCAGAAATCCAAAAATTCACTGCCACTTAAGCAGTTGCCATGGTTACTGATTTGTAGATATCCTCTTTTAGAGGCAGAGCTGAAGCACAGCGGAGAGGGAAGGGCCTACCAGTTGTATTCTTTGAATTTATCTTCCCTAACTGCTCTTCTAACAAGCAACTTTCAAGATGATACTTGGATAGTTTGAAGTATTTAAGAATGTCGGTGGAAATCTGACTTTTTATGCATGGGAGTAAATTGAGGATGACCGCATACCACAAAATGTTCCAGTAAGAGTAAGAGGAAATTCAGGCTCCATTACCGGAAAGAAATGTTGCCATCTCATACTTCTTCCAATAGCATTTGCACATTATCTTAAAATGTCTCAACTCCCGAACCAAACCAAACTCTACATTATTCATTAAACTTAAAAACACAGTTTTTGCCACAAAACCTAAGGAAACAATGAGTTAGAATCAGAATCGGGTGTTATATGTCAAGAATGTGCAGACATTTATGGTATTAGACTTTGATTTATTGTCTATGTTTTGTTCTACAACATAAAAGACAAACAAAACAAGGACAGCTGTAGACTCTACTATATCTCTTAGATCTTTTTTTACTCTTTACTCTACACTTTAAATGTTTCCACGTTTAAATGATAATGATCCATCTGCTCCAATTCTGTTGTAAAAACAGTATCCGTTGCCATGCCTTTCCTTAAGTCTTAATATACTGGCTTTGTCTGTATGTATCTTCACCAGCACTTTTGCTATTGCAAAATCACAATAATACTATATAGAAGATATAGAGTACTACTATTAATGAGTATAGTGTATAGTGTATGCAGGTTAATATAATGAACTAAGAATGTATAGATCCAAGGCCAAAAAAAATACGTTAATGGGCAATATGGAGTACATGGTATCTGATGTTTGTAAAATTCTTTTTTAACACTGTTGCTGAGTGTATTACACAAACGAATTCTATAAATACTTTAACTGAAACAAAGGTTGACAGTACATCTCCCTGCCAGTGAATACTACAGTTGATACCAATAACTTATTATGTAAACATCGGAGATATTTCAGCATATCCAAAGTATATTTATTTTTTATATTTAAAAAAAATATAAGCAATTGGTGCATAATTGTATTATTCTATTTAAAAAGTAATATTTCAAAAAGAAATTATTGGCATTTATTGAGAGTAGAACCTGTTTTTATTGTTGCTTTGTGAAGGTTTTGTGGTTATGAAAGAAACACGATGCATTGGATTCATTGACTGAAAATGATTTTTCTGCAAAACTTTAGATACTTTAAGCTGCTGATTTCACGCATTTGTAAATGTGAGAAATGTTTGTGTAACTATTGTTGAATAAGCAACTGATTTCCATATAAGAAACTGTAAATGCGGCATCCACACACTAGAGTGTGCGACACAAAAAATCCACTATATTTTTGTAAACGTCTTCTACTAATGCATTAGGAAATTAGAATCTTAATTCAGATCTGTATTGTTGATTCATTGCCCCAGAAAGTTGTCAGACACCCACCTATAATCTCTTTAAATTAAATCTGACTGCAAATTTTGTCCAATTACCCCCCCCCCCCAACAAAAAAAAACAACAAAACTGTAAACATACATTTTGGGGGTATATTGTGATATATATCATTATCATGATATAAAAAAGTCCATATCGTGGTACAAATTGCTTTCCATATCGCCCAGCACTACATCACTAGTTTCTTTTTAAAACAGGGACCGGAAATCTTGAGGCCATCTGTTTTTTTTACAGATTGTAATTCACATCCTTGATCACTTGGTAATGAATTATCATATTAATTATTGCCTTTGAGCACATAGATGTGCTCTTATATCTAAGCTTTGGCTAAAGCAGCACTTTTTTTCCAGGAAAGCAGCGTAATTCCAGTCTCCAAACTGGCAGCAGAACTCCAATTCAATTCAGTTCAGTTTTATTTATAAAGTGCTTTTCGTGCAGATGCAACACAAAGTGCTATACATACTAAAAGCTATTTTTATAAATATAATTAAAAATCTCCATACAACTGGACAGAGATTTAAACCATACACCATTCTCCAGAATATAGAAATAGCTATTAGAGGTTGTCTGTTTGACACAAAAGTCCAAACACATAATCCAGTAACAGTGTGATCTCCACTATCCCTCCTGCAACCTCAGCTGCAGAGAGCATCAATGATGGAACACCTTGACAGAGGTCTCACTCTTACAGATTGTCTACAAATTAACTTGTTATGACATTTTTATAAACCTGTCATTCAAAATGATCTAACAATGAAGCTTATTATTAGCTTTTCCTTTAGGAAATAGCTATTTATTTATTCATGATAAACTCTGATTCCCACAGAAGATTGGTAATTTCTCCCTCAGAAACATTTATTTTATTTATTATTATTTTGCTGTTTCAGCAATATTTCATTTGAAAACTATATTTTTGAGTTAAAGCAAGTATTTACAATTAATTTAATAAATTCTAAGAAGGCATTAAATTAAACTTTTTTGTCATGAAAAAATATCCAAAACTGACACTAAAGTACTGAACCAAACTGTGAATATCATGTACAGTTGCACTCCTACTAAATATGGATGCTTAAAAAAGAGTGTAGATAAAGATCAGTTGAGTACAACCTGTTAACTGTGACATTTTAAGAGACAAATGTTCTTTATTTTAAAGAAACTATCTAATAAGCAAATAAGGAAATGACATCTTCAGATTATAATTATTTGATCATCACTTATATAACTGTAAAAAATTTCCAAGGGTGGATTTTTCCTTAGAGATCATATTGCTCTCTTTCCTGCATGTGACATAGAACATATGATTAATATTTTGCATTAAATTAATTATGGGGTTGAATAAATATTTCACTATTTCTATGCTGCTGCCAAAAGTTGTAATACTCAGACACTGCACAAAAACATGGAAGCAATCATACAGGCAAATCCACGCACTGATAAACCCTCATTTTAATGCTCTTTCCATGCTGCTGCCCGTGGTTGGTTGTAGTAGCATGTCTTTGTTGTTGATTAAAAAACAATATTCCTTCTCTGTCTTTGTGTTTGACATCTCTAGATACAGTAGATCTCTATTAATAGAGTACAAACTAACGGTGTTAGATGATCTCTAATTTTTATTAGGGTTATTTATTTTTTAATGTTTGGGGGGTGGGGGGGGACTGTCATTGAGTAATGATTGTTTAGTGTTAAATCTATAAATTATAGCTGAAAAACCAGTATTTATTTATGTGATCATTTTTTGTGTTCTGTTGAAAGATGAGGGTGTATCAATAAAGTTTTGGTCATTTGGATGAAGTTGTTATTGTGGTTTGTTATGATGAAGACTGGTAACAGCTGCTGTAATATTTCCTTCAACACGTCAGACAAGAAGAGATCATGACAAACACAATGTGGGGGTAGGGTTCAGATTCTATTCAAGGTAACAGTTCAATATATACTTATGTCAAGGTTATAAATGTTCTAAAAGTTCAGTCTTCAAAATTTAAAATCCTTCCTTATGGATGTAATACAGGAAAATTTAAAAAATTATATGGGGTTTTCTTATAAATACCATGAAAAACTCCACATAATTATTAGAATGGGAGACTAAAAAGTTATTTTTACTTAATGAATAAAAAAAAGAATAAAAATTAAAAATACTTTAACCCTCAGAATCCCAAAATTAGGAGAAAATTTAAAAAAAATGTGACCCTTTAGAGTTTGTCATAGGGTTTTTTTTTCCACTTTTGAGTTTTAAGTAAGTTTTTAGGAAAATGTTGTAGAATTACAACGTGGGGCCTAAAGGGTGGCAGAATTTCAGTGATTTCACCAAGGGGCAACCTTCCGCTAAAAAAGTGATGCCCATGCGGAAGTGCATAAAATTGCAATTTCCTCTTCATCCGCTAGGTGCTGGCTGCAAAACAGAGCAATTTCCAATTGGGCCCCATGTTAAAAACGCCAACTTTACAGCAGAATTAAACATGTTTACAGCGTGGTTCAAAAAATAATT
>JAVQJG010090722.1:0-16483 GCA_036024015.1 Craterocephalus amniculus | reverse complement strand
TACTAAAAATTTAAACAGTCAAAAGGTTACAAACTTACTCTGGCATCATGTACATATCTACACCAAATGGTACAACCAGTTCAGGCAGGTATATAATAAAAAAAAATTTATTTGTAGAGCACACTTTAAAATCTGCTGACATCTAAAGGTGTTAAGATGCATCTCCCCTGCTTTAATGAATTTGCTCAAAATAACTAGACAGTTGTAATCATCTACACAAAAAACAATTAGAAACAGATTTACTTTTTATGACAGCTTTTAAAAAGCCATAATTCTTAGAGTGTTTGACTTTCAGAAGTTCTTATAACATTTGCAGGCATTAATGAAGATAAATGACCAATGTCCAGAAGCATGTGCAGCTTAGGATTTATCAGCTGCTGGCGACACAGAGCCAAGGTTGTCTTGCCAACTGGCAGAAAAGCACAGAATGTGTGAGGCAGACAGAATAATCTGGTTCAAGGTAAAATAGAAACTGACATCACTGTGGTAATGGGTAAAGTATGTGACTGTAGTACAATCAGTTACTGGCACATATTTTGTTTGCACTGCAGCCGAACCCAGAGATGTTTGACCATAAAGTGACTTTTCTTATGTAAGTATATGTCCAAATTCCACATCCTATTTGAGCATGTAGTGTGTCAATGTTAGATTAGCTTCATATTTAGATGTGTTATTTAGAAGTGGTATTTCGTCACACATAAAAAATGACTCAGGTACATACCAAGAAAACTTTAGTACCGGACAGAGATCCCATAAAGTGTAATTATTTTCATCCTATATATCAGAATATCAGCAACATAATGTGTATATTTAACCCTAACATACACATGCAACTTAAATATTTATCTTCTATCCATATCTTCATACTGTATGTATCCTCATTTTAATGAATGATATGAATGAAAAGGTAAATAATTAATCCCAGAGATAAATTATTTGTCATTTTTAGTAAATCAAAATATGACATATATTTTTCATCATAGAATAAAAAGTGACTGTCATGAAGAGATTTATTGGATAGGCTTGCATTAAGAGTGCAATAAGAGGGATGCAGCAGCAAATCACTAAAAGCTTTTTGTGTGTCCAGGTTACTAACCACTGTGACGTTCAGGAAAGAAGAGATGTTGAAGACTTTATCCAGGCGCATGGCAGAGTAGATGCCTCTGTTCTGTTTGCAAGTACTGAGCAGGCAGACACGAAAATGGAGACATTGCAGGGAGAGGGAGAAAAAAAGAAAGAAGTCAGTTTGGATTCAGTCACAGTGAAAATATTTGCTGCCACCATGTGAGGTCGACTGGAAGTACACAGCCGACATGTCCCTCTGTATGAAACGCTGACGACTGCAGATGATTGCTAATATGTTATGATAACATTTTAGTCACCCACATAACATACAGTCTGAATGTATTAATTGCTTGTGTCTTAATGGGTAAAGATTTGATGAAACAGCGCTGTCTGTTTGGACGTGTAATATGACTGTGGGTCTGTCATCCCAACATACTGAGGATACTCAGCTTCTCACCGGAGGGAGATGATGAAAGCTCATGTAAGTACAAAAGAAGGAGGCTGCAGAAAAGCAGCACCGATAGTGGAGAAAAATGACGCTAATCAGCCATGGTTTATTCATTGCATCTCGCTCATTTGCATCTCCATCAGCGTGAATAAATGATTCTGTAGCATGTTTGATGCCAGACACAATCACGGCATCACAACAAAAAAATTTAGACAAAATGTGAATACGTGTGCCATACAGACTATGTATATTGTCTTGCTGAAACACCCTTGTGCTTTTATAAGATGCTGTATAAACAGGGGTGAGGCCTTAGGAGAATCATCTTCACCACAGCATTGCCTCTGAGGGTAGCAGACATAACTTAAATGCATTTATGTATTTGAGTTTTCCTTGCCTGTACAAGCTCTCTGCCGTCAGGTCCAGCTCCGAGTCGTTGTACACGTAGCCTGGAATAAAGTTTTTCCACTCTGGGTTGATCAGATGTGGCGAGTCCACGACCTGATGAATTAAGAAAGCAGACAAGGTTTTGGTGTTATTCTTTCTCACGTTGAAGTAAATCAGATTATTCACTATGAACAATGGTGCCAGTGAATAAAACAACAAAAAGTCTTTACACAGAGTATTAATATATCTAATATATTATACTTTATATTCTGTGTGGATCTGACTGTTTCCTGCAGTAAGACAGAGACGAAAGCTGGGAGAGACATTCAGCTACTTAGGAGCTATACCCGATATTACGTCCGGCCATTTTAGTTAGCGAAAGCGGCTAGTTTTTAGCTTTGGCGTGACGCTCAATTCGGCCAATGGGGTTTACTTCCAGAACTTCCAGATTGTGATCAGCCAGTTAGAGCATTCCCCCAGGAATCTGGAAGTTCAGGAAGTCAACCTCATTGGCTGAGAAAAAGTGTCACACCAAAGCTAAAAACTAGCCGCTTTTGCTAACTAAAATAGCCGGACGTAATATCGGGTATAGCTCCTTTAATTGACAGGACTTGTATGATTAACTGGTCCCTCTGGGGAGAGGAAAGTCTATGCAACCCGACCCTGGATAATCGGAAGAGGACGGTACATTTCAGTTATCTAATTCCTGTCCAAGTCCTATGTTTATATGATAACTTTTCAAACTTGAATCACAATAAAATGTTCTACTTTGTGGTTTGCTTGACAGCAGCAACATCCACATTAGACACAAAAACAACATCCAAGTGAAAACCTGAGTGAGAGTAGATCTCTGTGGGTCATCCTAGTGACATCTAATTGTGTAGTTACAGTATCTCATTAAGAGGTTTGGGCTTTTCTTAAACACCTTGAACATACAGGCCAAAACACTGTTTATGTGTCAAATTCAAAAGTTTCAAGAATGTCCATCAGCTGGATTCAGTTTTTTTCTTGACTAAAGCTTTCGATCTAGTTTGTTTGACTTGCCTTGAAGAGCTCTTTGGAGTGGAAAGGTTCACAAAGAAGTTTCTCCATGTTTCCTCCAGCAAGGAAGATGGTTGTCACTACTCCCATCAGCACCCAGGAGAAAATGAAGCTGAATCCAACGCCACTGTTAACAACAACATGTGTTCAGGTGCAGCCAAAGTACACAGAAGTATCGTTGAGGCGTAGAATTAGGGCGGATTACAGGTGGAAATAAGTGTGTGTGCAACAATCCTGAAACTTTACAGGAGTAAAACTAGAAGATGTACACAGTTATAGGCACAGTTTTTACAATTCATACTTCAAATGAGATGTAACTTCAAAATGCATCAAGGTAAAAAATTAAGGTAAAATTTTAAAAACAGGAGAGATAAACTTTTGTATGGCACCCTGTTGTTTGCTTTGTTTATTTGAGCTTCCTGTATATGATAAGATTCTCGTCTAAATGGTATATCTTCTAAAATCCTTTGATTTGTAATCCTTATCTATATTATACATTCAGTGGAAGCCGTGATATTAGTAATACAAAGTCAACAATATTTTCTGTATGAGAACATGAAATATATTCATTTAGTCCCTGGTATTGTAGACTTACGCCATCAGCATTGTTCCTCCTGTGTTGGAGATGCATCCTCGTGTTGTTGGTGAGGCATGCTTGTCATATCCGAGAGTACCACACAGGAGCCCCAGGTAGTTAAAGGCCAAGATTAGGACCACCATGCAGCATAGAGCGATACAGCCGATCCACCTGTAAACAGTGTAAAACAGTCATAACACTTTTATTTCCTGAAACCTTTTAAGTAGAAAGAATATTGGAACCTGTTTTTAGAACCAAGATAAGTGTAGCATTGATATTTCTAATGAAAAGATTTTTTTGTCACCTAGCTGATGGCAAGTCAAGCTGTTTTAGCACCTAAACCAGAATAACTATTTTCTTAAAACTGAGAGAGAACAAAGAAGGGAGAAGATAAAGGAAAGAAATGCACATTTTTATGTAGTCTCTAACTGCTACAAAAATGCTGTTTTATTCAGTGGAGTTAATCCGGTGATCAGCTTTATGTATGCAAGGAAACAATCTGTAAAGTTATGTGTATGTTTTTTTATAAACTCTCTAAAGGCCAATGTACCTGTAGAAGTCCATTTGATCAATTTCAGGGTAGTAGTCCTCAATCTTGGCATGTGCGTGGCTGATGATGATGGTGAAGTTGGACAGACAGCTCTGAACTGGAAAAGCTTTGGAAAAGCTGCTGATGTCGTTGCCAATGCCTTCCACCAAAGTCTGCACAGCTAACGGACAGAAATGTTATTCAGTTTTATTTCTAAATATTCTTATAACCAAAGACAAGCTGAAAAAAAATGAATAAATATTCTGGTTTCAATATTCATCATGCTATCGTTAAATGGTTATTACTGTTTGTAATTTTCTGGATATTACCTGAATGAAAGATGACAAACATCAACAGTAACAGAAATATTTAGTTTGTTTTCACTCAGAAAGAAGATTTTAGTCATCCCTTACTGTTGACAACAACTCTTGTCTGTTCAATCACCATATGCGGTGTGTCGTTTAAAGATGAGAAGCCCTGTGAGGGGATATAAACAACATCCGTTTTTCAAGGGTTTAGTTAAGTTTCAAATGCAGCAGATCAAATATACAGAGACGAAAAGAAGTGGAAACAATACTTAAATAGTTTAAAAGATGAAAATACTAATTTTATACTCCACACTCACCCTCTGAACAATGTCGCTGAGATCTGTTTTTATGACATCATTCACCTTCTGCAGCTGAGGGTTCACATGGGATAGCTAAAAATAAGCACAGAATAAACACTGATAAATAGGTATATAGTAATTAATGTCCCAGACTTGATCCTCTTTTGAAAGAAGTTAAATTACAATAAATCTGGTAGATGATATAACAAAAGAAGTACGTGAAGAAGGAGATCTTTGTAAATCAATTACAAAGGGGCTGAGGGACATCATCCTATTATTATTTAGCCGGTGTTACATTAAAGCACTGGTTCACAGCTTTTAAAGTTGGCCCATGCAAAGCTTGTAACAGGAATTCCCTTGTATTAATGATTCATCTTATTTATACCGACGATTAAAAGCTCCCTTTCTAATCCACTTAAAAGCAAAGGATGGGAGCTAAACTCACATAAAGAGCAGTTTATTGGAAAAAAGCAAGGAGGCTTCAGCCGCCTCAGTAAGTAAACCTGTTTGTCTATTATTTATTTATGCGTCTGTTGATATGTGGACGGAGTTTACTACTGAGCATATTTTGGTACTGAAAAGACTGATGATGAAGGATTTTCTCCCAATGGTGAAGTCTCAGATATGAGATACTTCAGTTTATTTTCATTAAAAGACATGAATGATGAGCCTGAGCAAAAACAGTTTCCATGTTTGCATCTGCACATTACTAATGCGTAGCAAACATTTTTTAAAAAATGAACCAAAACTCAAGGGATTTTATTTGTTCGTTTCTTTTAGAACATTGTAGATTCTCCTTAAGATTTTTTAAAGAACGCAGTGGTTATTTGGGAAAATTGCCTGACAGCGTACAATCTGTGGGAGGCAGGGTTGTACTCAGTTTTGTACCCGTGTGAAATTAGCACTAATCTGCAGCTGTGACAGTGACTGGCGGATGTTTTGGCACAGTTGGGCTGTGGTGGCATCCGACTCCTCGTCATGACAGCCGGGGTCGTTGAGGGTGCGCTCGATACTGCTGCGAACTTGGCTCAGGCTGAAGTTAAGTTTCCCTGTTCCTTCTTGGAGGACCACCAGAGACACGCTGACATTCTCCAGAGCCTCTTTGGTTTCTCGGATGGCTGAAATGAAAGGGAATTTGATTGTGTTTAAGAGGAAAAACAGGCCTTGATGAGAAAGATTCCCATCAAAACAAGAACTGGTGTTTTCATTTTTGGTCTATTCAAGTATTGAAAAGTTGTTGTTGAAGAAGTCTCACTTATAATCCCTAAAACAAAAAAGAATTTGAAAAAAATTAAGCAACAATATTTTGGTAAAATTTCAAACAAATAATTTCAGACTTATTCCCACAAGGCCCATTTCATGCATCTCCCCTCTGAGTGACCCAGAAGAAATCATTAATAATTTATGTGTGTCTTGAAATTCTGTCTTGTGACAGGCTGTTGACTTATTGTAGTAATAATGTTATAAATGTATACTTGTATTCAGAGAATTGGCAATTAGTACAGTGGTGCTATGATTTGTTTATCAATAATCTATAAAATCAGCCCCACGGGTTAACTGTACACTTCATAGACTGGCTCTAACACCAACATTCATATGCAGAAAAAAAAACATTGTGTGTATTGTGTTGCTCATCATACACTATGTTGCACACATTTAGACTCACACAGGATACATATGTTCCTACTGTGAACACCAGGCCTGAGCTGAGTGTTTCTGATAAAATCTCTGCTCCGAACCCTGATACTTTAAAATTTAATTTCTAACTCTACTGTGTCTGACAGCTTTGGCTTAGCAAACCAGAATGGTGGAAATCTTGTTCTATCTATTCTATTGATATTGTTGCTCTTCAGGGACTTTTCCTGATAACTGAGAGGATTGCAACCAAGAACAAACTTAGAATTAGAACCAAAAACAATGGCATCCTTGAACAGTGATAAAAATGCAAAAAGGGGAGCAGTAAAAAGTAAAGCAGCATCATATATAAATACTTTGCAGGTCTGTGAAAACACACTTGGGTGTTTAAATACCACATTAATTTCCACTCATACCTTGAGTTTAAATTTTAAATCTCATGCTTATTTGTCAGTATTTTATGTCTGACGAAAGTATAGTTAAACTGGATGCTGATATTCTTTAAATGTTTGGCTCAGACCCAGTAGATATCCAAAAGACTCATTCAACCAAAAATCAAATGACAGGGAGATCAAACATTTTACCACCTGAATGACTGGCATGTTCTCCAAATGCCTTTGTTTTAAAGGTGTGCTAAAAGCAAGAAGTTTCCAATATTACATTTTCAGAAACACACTTGAATTTTATGACAAAAATAAATATTCGAACAAAATAATATGACAGGTTAAACACAAACATTTTAACGCTCACTTCACACTGGGAAACACAGTTCGAGATATTAAGATGCAGGTTAATGATGGTTTGGAGTTTTAAAACTGCACCATGAGAAATTTTTATGTAAAAAGAATCACTTTTGTTCAGCACAGGTTTTCGAATAATAACTTCAATTGATTTAACGATGAAAGCTTTTATCAACTACAAGCACTCAGAGAATGCAGAACTCTGCCAATCCATAGAGTCAGTCACCTGAGAAAACCCCAAAACGCCAAGGAGCCCACCCAGTACCCCTATATTTTGAACCTTCTGGATCACAGGATCCAGAATATCCATATGATCTGAATCAAAAAATGTTGGATCATAAAAATCTACCATGAAGTCATCTTGTCACTTATTTATTTATTTGTCAATAATTCTGGGAATTATGTAATCAATTAGAATGTGTAATGACAAAATGATCTTCCCTATCTCCCAAATGTAAAGAATTTTTAGGAAAAACATCCGTACAAAGATCCATATCAAACCAAAAATCTAATCAGTTTTTCCTCATACCATTTCATATTTCTTAGAGACTAATAAAAATCCATCCATAATTTTGAGTTATTTTGCTTACAGACAGACAGGCAGACAAACAGCACCGCTGAAAACTTAATTTCAAATGATGAAAAGAAGCATAAGATTGAAGGGTAAACAGCCTTGACAAAACACTGAGGCAGTGTTCATCTGGAGCTGTAACTTCGTTGATGGCCTGTTTCGAACATTTTGCACATGAATCAACGCATCCTTTAACGGAGCTGCATCCATGCCACAATGACCTACTCTGAGTTCATTATAGAGTTTTACATCTGAGATATAATAAATACATATCAGCTGACATCTAGTGTACTGTTAAAAAAGATTGACAGGGTGGAAAAAATTTGCCTTTTTTTTATTGCTGTATCAGCACTGTCTCAAAATGACCCCCTCTGGTGGTTCTTGGGTGTATTGGACTTTTGGTGGTTGAAGTGTTAAAAAAAATCCCTGGATCAAGACAATGATCCAGATCACCCTCACAATTTAATCAGTTGGTCCTTTTCCTGGGTGAGGGCTATTTCCTGAACATTTGATCAAAATCTGTTCATTGCTTTTTGAGTTATGTTTTTAACAGACAGACAGACAAACAGACAGACAAACACACACTGATGAAAACATAACCCACACACCATAGCAGAGGTAGTAATTATGGTTAGAAATATAAAAATTTCCTAGTGCAGTTTTAATATATTGATTATTGTTTATAAAGATTTAACTCAGGGCTCAGGTGGGTCCAAGTACTCAAAGGAAAAGAACAAAAGGAACAAACAACAGGAGAAACACTGGTACCATAGTTCAAGTCAGGGATTAAAGGATTGTGGGGCATTTTTCACTTGTTGAATTATTGTTACCTTTGATGGCTCTCTGGATTTTCACTTTATAAAAAAAACAAAGTATAAACATTAAAAGATAAATTGTGATTTAATTTATACACAAGATTAATGGCATAATACTTTTAGGTTAAAAAATCTATATAATAACCTCATAAAATCTCCATATAATTTATAAAATAACCAGTTGTATTGCCCTATTTTAATTTAATTATTATTTAATAGGTAATTAATTCAGTTAATAAGCAAATTACAATTTTTAGCTTAATTATCTAATTTATAGTAAAGTCACTGATTACAGTTCACAGGTCTCTGATAGTAACTGAAAGATGACAATAAGTGAGTGAATGTACCTCCAGCCATATTGAGCACTTGGTCCAAGGCAGGATGGACCTCTTTATCCAGCTGTTCATGTATCATTCCTCCCAACAATGGACCTATGTCTGTACAAAAAAAAACAAAAAAAAAAACAGCAGCAGATCAACTGGACAGATGTTAAATAGTTCATCGCTCTTTGCTTGTGTAATCATTGCCCTTAAACAGTCTCTCTGGGCTTTTTCACTTAATCCTTCGTCCAATGATTGGCTGGTATTGAGAGACCACATACAACTTATCTGAAAGTTTACGATCCTGAACTGATTTAGCAGGTGTCAACTTTCAAGAAAGAACTTCCAGCAACAGAAAAGTAGGATGAATACTCGAGAGATGCACCATAACAGTCACAGCTTTGTTATCTAGACCCAGTTATGTCACAAATCTGTTGCGGGAAGCCATGGGAAATACACACAGCAAATTGAAATAATAAGCATGACTTAATTAATTATTAGAGGCAAAGAGAAGGTCTACTTACTATCTAGGTCATAGATGACTTTGTTTTTAGCAGTGGCGTATTGGGATATTAGGTAATCAATTTGCTGTAAACAGGAAACAGAACAGAGCAGAGTCTTACAATTGAAAGCACACAATTATGAGTTCATTAGTCTCATCATAGATTCTAATAGACTAACAAATACATTTTACAATAGCAACAATGAACAAGAAAATAAAAATATGGAACATCATGTTAAAATTGGAATCTGGTTGGATTTTTCTCTTCGAAACAGCAATTGAAACACAAAAGAATGGCAGCTGTATTACACAAAGCGAATTTGCAGCTTTAGCAAACACAAGACAGGCTATTTGTCTTCCCCACTTTGTAAAGAAAGTGTTATGTCTAAGGAATTTTGTAGTTTCAGTTTTCAGTATTAGTAAATTTGCATTACTTAATATATGTGAACAGTATACAGTACTGAACATATTACATTTTTTATTCAGCTTTTGTACAAAGAAGCTAAATTTATAAATTTATGGTTAGTTATTTGATATTTTGTGCTATATAAACACACAAAGTAGTGGGTGTGCACTGTCTACATTTGCTATAACGCTGATGTCTGACTCACCATGGGTGTGTCATTAGCGAAGGTGTGCAGGTCCCTCATGTTGCTGTTGACAAGCCGTCGTATGTTCTTCACCTGCGAGCTGAGATTCTGGTTAGCAGCATACGCACACAGCACTCCAATCCTGTAAGCAAGTCAGAATCATAAATACAAGAACCTGAGAGTCACTCAGAAAGTCAAAGATGAACCCTGCTGCTCAGTCTGTGCTGTGATGGACACAGGACTATTACATGGTGATAACATGCCATCAGCAGTAGAGGTCAGTGTTCTCCACCACATACATATTCACTCTGAACACCTGTAGAGTGAGCTTTAATTTCCTTGAAAGTGAGCGCTGCAGCAAACCAAACTTTTAGTTATTTCATATAATTATTATATTTAAATAACATTTAGCTAATGATATGAAAATTATATTGTCGTTTGTTAGGCATGGTCGTAATAAGCTCCTAAATAAATAAATAAAAACAGCAAATAAATACAGCTGGGAAATATATCACACTGCTATGGCAGTCTTTCACGAATTTTTTTTGTTTTTGTTACCATCTAGCAGTTGGGTATAGATTTTTGTCTGGATTTTTAATTATTAAAAAGAGGATTTTCAATTAACCAGGCCTGCTGTCGTTTATATATTTCAGTGTGTCAACATTTAGCTCCACGGCCCAATCAATTTAATCTGAGGCTCTCGGGTTGTAAACATACTCAAATTAAATGTGAAAACACACAATTGCAGACCATTAGAACAAGCCTTTTGCATAATTCAAACAGAGCCGAGTCGCTCACTACAAGGCTTAATTAGCTCAAACAACATCAAGGGAAAGACAGCCCATAATATTAAGCTGTTTCCATGACTCACTTGCATCCCAGCTGAATATCCTGTGCAGCACAAGTAAGCACAGTGCATGGAAATGTGTGCATGTAGATTTTCACTGACAACAGTTGGTGTTGTTTAGGCGATTTAACTTCAGAAATGATGGATGAACAACTTTTTTTTTTCTCATTATGGATTCTTAAGAATGACGGCACAATGGCTCTGAGAGAAATACTCACAGAAATGTTTAAGTGGAATAAGCAGCTTTATGATGATGTAAGATGACTTGCAGGGAGGAATAACAAAAGGACTGACTCAGATGCCACTGGGAAGGTTTAGATCAATAGAAATGAATCAGGTTGTTGTGACTCACTGTATAAAAAGGCAGTGTTTGTTTGTGTGTGTGTGTGTGTTTGTGACTGTCTTTGATTGCGCAACAGCGGCTTGTATGTGATGCAGGGATGGTAGTGTGTGTCATTCATATTTACAGTCCTGTGAGAAGCAGTCACTGTTGCAGCCACAGACTCCCATTATGGATCTGATGAAAGCAGGCATAAATAAGACTGAAAACATTTTCCACATCAGAGATTATTGTTTGTTCACACACTGAACACTTTTTGCTTTGGAGAATTTCTGTATACTGATTATGTAAAGTTATATTATACATTCTTAAATTTCTTTCTGTGTTGTTGAATGTCTACATGTTTGGTGGATGCTTGGGCATCTTCTGCCTGTGCAGTAGTGCTGAAACTTCAGCTTGCTGGAAGCCAGCTGAGTTTTTTTCTATTGAATTAAGAACAGTTTGTTGGCGCATCATGTCGAGGAAAATCAACTGTCCTGTGTTACTGTTGTTTCACTTTCCATCCAATCTGTTTTACTGCAAGGACAAGTTTGACTTTCTCAGGATTTGTTCTTATGCAAGAATTTACTGATATTTAGTTGAATCCACTCCTGTAATACATAGTTGAAAGTATAGGGATATAAAACTATTTTTACTGATCAATCAGAGACAATGACTCTTGGAATAAGTCCCATTCAGTATTTTTTGTTGTTGTTGCATAGTAGGATACATTTTGTCTTGGGTTGCAATGTTGGTGTATACAAGCATGGACAAATGCCCATTGGAGATGTGATACGGATTCTACAAACTAGACTTCAGTAGATGATCCTTTAATTCAGCTGAAATGCAAGAAAGGGCAGAAAGGATTGGCTTAAAGAACCCTGCATATTTTTGATCAGATTTAATTCTCCTCCAGCTTGGTGACTAGATCGACAGCTTCGAAATCCTTTGCTGCGTTAATGTGACGGTAGATCTTTTCACACATCCCTTCCAAGCTAAGCTGGGACTAACATGCCTTTGTTTTCTATCGGGTCATGCTTAGACTGACAGAGGTGGGTCGTGTGTTGAGACTGATCCGCTACCGACTGATGTGAGTCGGCAGGGATGGTAGTAACAGCGGCGCATAGGTAAGGAAGGTCGGGCATCGGAGAGCACACCACTCTAACTGACAACACTGTCGTTGATCGGCTTTTGAATGATGACAACCTGTAAGTGTGTGAGCACACTCTGTCTGTCTGGTATGTGTGAATAACAGCAGAGGAACGGCAGCGGATTATTGAAGATGTCTTGTTGGCATCGATTAGAAAACAATTGATGTGTGAAAAGGTTAACGTTTGGATGGGTGACATCGATGTGAATGCCAGGATCTAAGTGTTTTCAAAAGACAAAAAGGTGTTACTGACCTCAACTGTGTGTGGTTTTAATGTTGTTTCTAATAAGTGTAAATGATTGCTGAAAATGTTTTTTTTGTTGTTAAGAACAAGCTTTCAATCAGTTCAGTTGTTAGAAAACATGTGGTGTATGTCTTATTTGTGTACAGATGATACTTAACAGGCTTAATATTCAAAACCACTGCCATGGTCCTTAAAGAACAAATGCGTCCTCGGATCATGTGCCACCTTTGGGAGAGAAACTCTTTCATGTGTATGAAATAAGCTGAACCATGTCTGGTGGAGTTGTGATGATGTGTGCTGTATAGCGACACTGTCATCGAATAAGTGAGACTTAATGAGAAAGCAAGCAAAACAAGCAGGCCAGGGCACAGAGAAGTGGAGCCATTCGTAACCGTGGGGAGATTCAAAATGGCCACTTTTATAACAAAAGCCTTTTGTCTACCAACATCTCTGCCCTCACTGCATCTCTATCTCACCCACAAGTACGCTATTTCATAGATTTGACAGCCTCTGTTTTTTTTACTACACAACATAGACACACTTTCTTTTCTGATTGTTTGTTTCATTTCTTGTTTTTACCATTTCTTACGCTACCCTGTCACACGTCTCTCTCTGCTCCGACTCTTTTTTTTTCTTGTCTTTTACTTCACCTGTAATTCCATAAACAAGCACAGACAATATCTTTCTATTAAACTCATATTTTTTCCACCATCATGCATCCATGTCCTTTACTTTCTGTCTCTGTCTCCTCTTTTGCCCTCTGTTCTCTGCCAGCAGCTCCCTCTACCCACTTCCCTCTCTTTTTCTTTGTCTCTCGCTCACTTCGTCTCCCCACTGGTGACCAGCAAGGTCACTGGAATCTGGTACGGAACAAAGAGTCTTTGAAGTAAAGGCCAGGAGATTCCCAATGAGCTGTGGAGCACATAACTGTCCATAATGGCAAGAGTTTGGTTACATTTTTTAATATATCACTTCAGAAGTTATGGAATTAAATTAGAAATTAAATCAAAGAAGAAAAAAAACACTCCTGTACCATTTATATTTAATTCAAAAGAGCTAAAACTGACATCAAACCTGAAATGAAAATCCAGGCAGGCGAGCACTGACGTATAGGAAAATCATCCTACACAATACATCCCCTACTGAAACCCTTCAACTTAAAATAATTGCAAAGAAAAACATTTTCCGATTGAAGGTTTTCGTTAAAAAAATATCTTACAGTAATCTTTTATTTAATTATGGTTGCTCTTTACCGTTCATAAGTTTATCTGAAGACTTTATGAAACCGGGCAAATGGCTTGTTGCATCATCACATTTCTCTGCAGCTCCTAAGCTGACCCATTACCTTTAACCATGGCAGTGACTGGATGACTTTGTGTGCCTCATTTTGACCTCGGGGGACAATTCAAACACAGCAGGAGGAGAATTTACCTCTAACAACTCTGGAAAAGGGCTTTAATTCCTATTTGAGCAAAAGCCAAATGACACATGAAACTCTTCCCTCGGGGTTGAAACCACACAACAGCAGATAAAGAAGAGCATCGCACTAGTACAGTGGCCTAGAATCTAGGCCAATACTGGGGGCTGGGAAGTGAGTGTTACATGGTCTGGTGGCTCCATAGCTTTTACAAACTCCCAACAATGGCCTGCATTCAGCATAGCTTTACTTGTGAGGCTGGGACAGTCGCCTTTCAGCCCCTCCCTTGTTTCACACTGCTGGAACTGGACCTCTGCTACTCTCGCTCTCACAAAGGAAAATTATTGCAGTCTATAACCCTATAATGTTGTGCATAGAGTGTCTGCATTTCATTGCGATGCAACAAAATTTAAGGGAGGTTTTTAGTGCTATATTACACAAAGTATAAATGAAGGCCTTGTTCTGGACAAAATTCTGGGATCTTTTATTTTAAGTATGAAAATTGTGAAGATATTTTTGTGCTGATCCAACCTGAATGACCTGTATTCATGAGAACAGATAGATTACGGCTTGTTTCGTGTGTATCTGTGCAGGACAATGAGTTTGCTGACTGAAAAATGTAGAGCCCGAACATTGATACTGACACATCCTGTGTTCCTCTTCCCCCTGGACATCCTCTCTTTACATATTTTGAAATAAATGATCTGAAATAATGTAAAAGGATCACAGAAGCAACTTTACTGTCACTTTATCCCGTTTAACCAGTGTCTTCACTTCATAAAGCTAGTTTACAGCTATTATTACGCTATTTAAAACACAAGATTCTTTTCATTCCCTCCTAAAATTCAATTTCTGTCTCAGTTTAGCTTGTTATCATTCATTAATCAATGTGAGCTTCCTTTTGTTTGCAGTTTAGTTTTTCTTCTCTAATCTTGCCAGGTCACAGTCTGAACTCAACATCCCAGTGCGGCACTGTGTTTTATAAACAATTTAACTAGACGATGAATACTTCAACCATCTGGCTCCGAGGCCCTTGATGCTATTTTGTTCAGTCTCTTTTTCTCCTCATAAGTACACAGCGTAACTTGCTGCTCATCCCATCTAAAGACTGGGAGAGAGAGCATGAATTTTTCACCGAACAATCCAGGAATGATGCAAATGCAGGAGTTTGAGCCAGACAGCCACTAGGGCAAACAGTTGTGTGAGCAACCACCGAAGGTCATGAAATATATGAGTGTCTTAAAAATAGTCAAAGGAGATACAGTATTAAAAATATGCAGTAAGGATTAATTTGTCAGTATATGGTTAAAACAACTGAAGCTGAAGAAATTTTCAATTTAAACAGCAACATTTTTAACCTTAGTTTCTAAAGTTAAAATTAACAGCATTAATACTCAGGCATGAAGGTTTCTGTCATGTCTGTCTGGATGTTCACAGGTCAGACTGTGAATATAAGATAAACTGTACACTGGAACACGGAATGGAACTAGCGAAAAGATCTCCATCTAAACAGGAGAATTTTTGGACATTCAAAAGGGAAAAAAGAAAATCAATTAGAAAATAAAAAAGAACAATTCAATTACTAAAAAGAAGTAAATCAAGTGTTTTTTCTTTCTTAATTTGGATAAGCTTTGGGAGAGTTTTTATAAAAAATGCAGAAGTAAAGCGATCAACTAATGCAACTGAAACAGCAGCTTTCATTGCTACAATACTTAACTATAGCTTGTTGATTCAGTCTTTTTAAACATAAACTTAATGACTCAGGATTTCAGTGCATAACTAGAATAGCATGAGGTGGATGTTTCTGAATTCTGATCTTGTACAGTAACAGAAATAATAGATTTTGTAAAACTGGTCAGTTATAATTCAGCTTTACTAACATATTTTGATAAAAATGATTCTGATTATCTCCCAGTGCACACAGATGAGGAACAACCATGGGTCATTGCTCTTTGCATATATGCAGAAGTTCACATGACAACAGAATTTGTAATTAAAGTATAGTTAAATTACTATAAATAGTTGTAACTAGTCGTTTTGGGAGGGCTTTGTTCAGATAATTAAAGGTTAAAAGGTAAAAAAAAGATATGTTGATGTTTAGGTAATATGTTGTGTTAAGGTAAACACATAATGTTTACCTTAGTGTTTTTAGCCTGATGTTCATGTGAAATAACTTATTTCAGACTTTAGCCATTCAGAAACGAATATTAAAGAAACAAATACTTTAATGAGTGACTGAATCAGATGCTGTTAGGCATTTGTTACTAACCAAACCATCCTTGGTTAAACAAATATAACAAAGACTATGCAAGTTAATATGAGTACATGGCATCTGTCAAAATTATAAAATAATGATCATAAAAAAAAAGAACTGAAACATTCAAAAAACAGATTTATTCTGCAAAGAATTACTACACTTTTTTTTTTTTACTTTTACATGTTGACCAGTCAAATTTATACTGCATCAGTTATGTTATGTATTCATTCATTCAGCTTAAATTGAGAACATCAAATTAACCCTTTGTCATCCATCTCTACCATTTTTTAGTGGTTATCAGATTCAGATTCAGATTCAGATTCAGATAACCTTTATTTGTCCCACAGCGGGGAAATTGCAGCGCAACAGCAGCAAAAGACACACAATAGACAGCAAGTGATACAATTTAAAAGGATAATAAAAAG
>JAVQJG010090714.1:0-14645 GCA_036024015.1 Craterocephalus amniculus | reverse complement strand
GAAAGAAAGAAAGAAAGAAAGAAAGAAAGAAAGAAAGAAAGAAAGAAAGAAAGAAAGAAAGAAAGAAAGAAAGAAAGAAAGAAAGAAAGAAAGAAAGAAGGAAAGAAAGAAAGAAAGAAGGAAAGAAAGAAAGAAAGAAACCAGGCCTTATTTAATGTTTTCAAATAAAAGTCCACTTGTGTGGCTTACTGGTCCTCATGGAGCGGTTGGTGAGGTTGTGGCAGGAGAGAATCTCGTCCTCGTCCATCTCCGTGAGAACCCTGGCCTGCCGCAGGTACGGGATCAAGGTGCCCGGCCGAACCCCCAACGAGATCCGGTGCCGGTTGTCGTTAATCAGATCCCACATTTCGTTCTCGCCCATCTCCTTCAGGTCGGGGCCCTCGGGAACACACTCCCCCGTCATCCTGAGTGTGTGAAGGTGTGAAGCCTGCTTGTGAAAGAATGAACAAACCTGGAGCTGGTGGCGCAAACACGCACTCCCACACACGCGCACACACTCTGAAGCCGGCGGACGGACTGAGCGGAGGAGCGAGAGGAGGGAAGTTTCTCTTAAAGAGGAGCTCTTTCCACGCCCTGTGGGTGTTTATTGAAAAGCACGCGCCTGTGTTAGTGCTGCATGTGGGCGTGCATGAAAACCTGCGAGGCAGGCCTGAACGGTGTTGACACAAACATTTACTGTACTCCGCTTTCATTCACACTCTGCGGCTTTGTTGTGCCAGTTTGCTCTGAAAAGCACATCGATGCCGTAATCAGCCATAATAAAGCTCAGAATAAAGCGGACCCCCGGCAGAAATAAACAACAGGTGACGTTCAGCTTAATAATTCCTAATCATAGCAAAGCAAACATTCCCGCCGCTGCAGTGCAAAGTCCTCTCTGAGAAGGAAGTAATGTTCTGGACCAAGCGGAGCTGGTCTTTCTGTCCCTGGAAGGTCACTGCTTTGTTTTCTGTTGGCTAACCCATGGCAACCTACTGTAAATGATATAGGCCTATAGGTGTAAGAGCAGGAAGCAGCTTGAGTCTGTGCAGAATACAAATACTACAGTGTGAGCTGTGACAGTCACAGCGATGCTAATATTAGGCTCAGAAAACCATTTAAAATGCAGCCTGGGTGGCTTTAAAGAGGAAGTTGGTCCAAACATAGAAGGAAAACCTGGTTAAACTTTTCTCTGCACAAGCTGAGCTCACTGCCAGTGGTTAGGGTATGTGACTCACTCTAAATTATAAAGTTATTTTAAAGTTATAAAAACAAAATAAGAGTATTCTGGTATCCTGAACTTATCCAGTTTCATCTGCTCCCCTCTTATCAGCTTTAGTTCACTTGGCTGAATGTAAAGAATTTGATGAGGAAATGGTGTTAATGAAAAACCTGGCATATCTTGAAGAAATGTCACGTCCCACAGTTAGACCCAGAAATATGTGGACAACAGCACAATTTTCCCCAGAAGTTTAGTTCAAGTTGCTCCACAGTTAAACCCCACAGATGTCTGCATGAACATTGATGCAACATTTCCCCTTCTGTGGTTTGCATCCTTTTTGATTCACACATTAGCTCTGGAAAGACGATAACCCATTTGTAGTTAATTATCTCCCTATACTATCTCCCTGTACTACGAAAATGTCATTCTTTGCCATTTCAGTGACTAAATGTTTCTGATTTATTACTTTTTGCCAAGTTTCACATACACAAATGCAAATTCAGAAACCATAAACCACTTTTTTGGTGCTGAAAAAACAGAACTAAAATAATATATTTCAACTCTCTTTTATATGCAAAACAAGAAAACTAAAACAGTGAGATATAAAGTTCAGACTTTCATGTTTAATTAAAAAGTATCCTAAAACAATCATAACCAAACACCGGCTTCCCTCCGCTATGACCCGTCGCTCCACCTTTACTGCAGCTGTCTCTGTTGTTGCTTGTTGTGGCGCTTTCCCTCACTTCTCCGTACTTTTTTTCTTCCCATCCCTCCAGGCTGAGCCAACTACTTTAGACTCTTCTTTAGATGCTTTTTGGTAAAGGCTGGTGTGGACTTTCATCGTGTGGCAGGTGAACACTGTTTCACAAAAACCATTAAAAGCTTCAGAAATGGTGCAAAGAAAGCATTATGAAGCAGTAATATCATAAAAAGTAATATTATCATAATCATAACACTGATTAAAAGCAAGATAAGTTTAAGGTTAGTATTCAGATTTGTCTGTGTAAAACAGACTATTTAGTTTCACCTTCAATTTAATTTTAATTTCAGGGATTATTTACCCAGAACAACACTAGAGGATCAGCAGGTTTCCCTATTCTGTAAACAATCAGGAGGGGATTTAAATGCATTCTGTGGCTGTCTGGAAACCAGTATGAACTGGAAACCAGTGAAAAGATGTAAAAGGTGTGATGTTTTCAGATCCTGGTTAGAAGTCATGCAGCAGCCTCTGGATGAGCTGCAGATGTTAGAAGACCAGTGCTGGTCTTACTGGGAGACGAACTCTTTACTTTGCTGATGTTTCAGAGCTCAGTGGTAAAAAGCCACACCTGGAGTCACATAAACACCTTTTACCTGCTTGACTGATGGCTTACTGATGAAACAGCCTTAAAGTTATCAGTGTAATTACTTTTGGTCCCTTGTAAAAGGAGCAGCTACATGTAATCCTTAAACCTTTCCTCCAGTCTGGATGTGAAGTCTGACCTTTATGTCCATATTGATTAGAAAACTGTATCTTGAAAATGTTTTGGCAAACAGCCTAAATAACTGTCTGCAGCAGAGCTGATATGACCCTGTCAGGTCGTCCGGCAGAAATCAGTTACTATAATTAGAGCGCGACTCATAAACATACCGTCCTTGCTGGACTTTGACCCCACAGCCTGAAGCACGTGGCGGCTCCAGACCCCAGCTGTTGTGCTTTTGTTTAGAAGTTAGTTTTCTTTGGTTTTGTGACACAACTCAGACGCTGGAACAAGGGTTGTTATTCATATTCTTATGTCCTAATAATCCAAAAATGTCCAATGTCCAAAAAAAAAGGACACCTACTGCATAAATAAAAGCAGTCCAAATGCCTCTGATGGAGTCAGTGCTCATATGAGCATTGGCTCTTTTATGAAAAACACAACTGAACCTTGTTCTGTGTGGAATAAGGAAGCATTTTGTGGGAGCTGAAATTCTGATCTTTGATCTGAAGTTGATGAAAATGAGAAGTTGGAAGTCCGCTTTTTTCTTTTACTATAAAACATGAATTTTCCAGTTAAACCAGGCCTGCTCTTTACTCCGGCCCCCACCTGTATCGTCTCGGTGTTTTCCTCCAGGCTCCGTGCATGCACAACTCTCTGGTTGTGTGTGTGTGATCTACTGGCGCTGTGGAAAATTCTTTAAGTCACATTCTGAGGAGCTGGATCAACCACATTGCTCAGAAAATTCTCTTAATATCGCAGCAAATACTCATCAGTTACCACCACGTGTTGTTGTCATGTCAAGCAGCTGCTTCATTTAGCTTTGAACCCTTTTCTGACTTTAAATGTCGGAAAAAGAAAAATAAACGTGTGAGGGTTAGTTGTATTATCAGCCGGGGGTTGAGGTCATATTGTAAGAGGTATAAACAGGTTTCATGCTTTAGAGTTGTTAGTAAAACCACAACTTTAAATCTATTCAGCACTTTTAAAACAAACAACTTTTATTTCCCATTTCTCTTACTTCTTGACAACCACTATGGAGACTGGAAGCCAGTGGATCAGCTGAAGGTCCAGATGTGCACCTCGGGTTCTGTGCCAGGGCTTTGCTGGAGTTGGATCTCGTTCACCAGCTATAGATCATATCTTTCTTGTTGTTTTAGGTCTGAAACTTCTTCTTTTGTCCACCACATGTCCAAATTCCTCAAATGTTTTAAGGTCACGTAGCACACAATGCTGAACCATGCGGTGTTTTTGGGAATCACCATGATGTTGTAAAAAATATTTTCTAATCCTATTCACTTTATTTACAGGCTACACCACATTTTACAAATAAATCTTCTTTCTAACGTGTTGCTCATAAAAAATAAGCAACATTGATGACTAGAATTTAAAAAAAAAAAAAAAAAGACCACACAACTCACGCAGTGTTAAAGATGGAGAATAAAAGTGGGTTTTTGTCGAGCAGACATGGATGGGGAGAGCGTTACTGAGGCTGGCTCTTCTAGCTTCATTTCTCATCTTAGGAGCCAGGAGCTGGGACCTAAAAGCGCTCGCTGAATTGTGAATGTGGGGGCACTCTGTAATTAACTGGGGGTCAGTCTATTTAAAGCCATAAAAATCAACATTAAGATTTACAAATCTGTTCTAAAACGAACAGGCAGCCGGTGCAAAGAAGCTAGAACGAGGGGGAAATGTTTGCATTTTCTGGTCCCTGTGAAAAGTCACGCCACAGAGTTCTGGACTAATTTCAGACGGGAAAGTGCGTCATTGCAGATGTCGGAGTAAAAAGCGCTGACAAAGGAAGAAATAAAAAAGTGTGCAGCTTGTTTAAAAAAGTTTAAAAGATAAAAACAAGCTTTTCCTTTTGATAAAAGACGAAGGTGATAAAAACTCGATTTGAAAACGGCATTGACCCGTTTGTCGAGTTTAAAATCATCCTCCATGGCGATGCCAAACCTGGCGACTTTGGGAAATTTAGCAGTCAGCATAGGAAGGATAAGAAACAAACCATATTTTCTAAAAATCTCTCTGAGGAGGAGGAGGTACAGGGCTGAAAGGAAATGGTCCAAGGATAGAACCCTGGGGGACTCCACAGAACAAAGGTGTAGAAGGTGAGGTGTCTGACTGAAAAGGACCTTGATAAGAATTAAACCAAACAGGAGAGAATGAGATGGAAGAGTTGTACGGTTGACCGTGTCGAAAACAGCTGTCGGGTAAAAGGGCACCTAAATAGCAGAGCTAGAAGAATCAATCATTAAAGACGCTGTGAAACGCTTCGTAGCCCGACTGGAACGGGGCTAAAGATATTCCAGTTGAACAAGTACACATTTCTACAAGATCTTATAATCCAGTGGTAGCTTAGAAATGGGCTAACCAGCGGGTCATGACCAGGACATTTCATCCGGAGTTCAACAGTGTTTTTAAAAAAGTGGGAACGGTGCCAGTGACCGAGCTGACAAATAGATTTCTTTGTTATAACAAAGGAAACAGGAACAATCTGGTCTTTGTGACAGGCAGCTGGTAACACAATGTTTTAAAATCCAGTTTAAATAGTCTGCCGCATTGTGTTGCGTTAGGTCTGGACTAAAACAAATAAAAAAGATGTCCAATGTCCAAACAGAAAGGTTGAAAGACCTCCTGTAAACCTGGAGATCTATTAAGCAACAGCACTTTAATGTAAGAACTATAAAGTTTGCCTGTTTTGAGACAAAATATAAATGCATAGTACATACTGTAGCACATGTGTAAACATAAATATTACAAGTGTGCATGTATTTCGAACAAAAAAAAGGATAAAAGACAAAATATAAATTATTATTTCTGCCAACACTCTTTAATATATCATGTTTCAAAGCCATCATTTCCATTTAAATCATAAAATAAAGTAAATATTGAATAAACAGGTTACTTCTTTAGTGTGTGAGAGTGTGCTGTTAGTGCTTGTGACAGTGAACGGAGCGCCCCCTGGTGTTGAGGGAACTCTTCACACACACAGTTTACGATAGTACCGACTGCCTGCGCGCTCTCAGTCTGGCGCTGCAGAGCGGCATCCACCGTTTCGTCGGTGGACGAGGTTTTATAGGTGCCTTGGAGAACCGCCTGCAGCCTCTTGTTCCGGGTCTGCAGAGTAATCAGGTGGGCTAAGTTCTGGAAGCAGATGAGACATGATGAAACCATGAAGTTTACAACAACAACAACAACAATAACAGAGCCGGGGGTTTCCATGAGTGGAAACTGTGATACTCAAGTCTGTAAATTCAGCCATTGTCATCACAGCTGAACCAGAAAAGCTTCCACACCCTCATTAGAAGTACTGTATTGTATTAGAAGTATTGTGTAAGATGTTTCTGCTCTGACACTGGACACGTCACTGCTTCTCATTGTTTACTTAGAGACTGAAACCGGTCTGTAAATCTAACCTGATTAGATTTAAACAGAATAACTAGTCATACTCTTCAGACTGTTGCAATAAGAAACAAATCAATCAATGGCAGTAGCTTTCATTCGTTCTCTCTCTCTGAACCCTGTCGTTTCCAGAGGTACTGATGTAACATACAGGTATCCTGGTTTTCCCTTTCTGAGCCCAATGTTTTTTTTTTTTTTTAAAGTTAATTTTGTTTCCAGAAACTCCATTATCTAATATTTTGCTTTTAAAATTTCTTCCAATTCCAGTAAAAATGTGTTTTACAAATGAAAGTTTATTAATCACTGAAAGACTACCTGCATTATTATGGCCGTATCATTATACTAGTTGGGAATAATCTCAAAATGAAATTATCAGTTAGTGCAATACTATTGTTGATCACAGTCATTTCTGAGACGATTAATTGCAAAGTGAAACCTGTTCTTGCGACACACCTGGATGTGTAAAGCCTATAAAGCCAATTTACCCTTTCTCTGGCATCCTGGAGGTTTTCCATGTCAGAGTCGAGCGTGTTGCTGATGCAGAGCAGCTCTGCCAGCTGCTGCTTCATCTCCGCCAGACTGTCGCTCAGCCTGACCTGTCTCTCCTGCAGCTCCTTGCACACCTGCACACACTCTGCTGCCTCCTGCACACACACACACACACACGGGATCAGCATGTTGCTAGGACATCTGTAGGCGCTGAAAGTCCACTCCTCCCACCTTGATTCTCATCTTGATCTTGTGCTGAAGGCCCATGTTGAAGCGCTGAAGCTCTCCCTTTGTTTTCTGTCTGTGTGAGCTGTGGGCCATGGTCTCCTCACGCAGGATGAGGGCCCCCCGCCTCGCCACCGCCGCTTCGCTTTCCCTCATCAGCTGCTCCTGCTGCTTCTTCAAATGGCTGATTCGCACCTGAACACACACAGAGTGGTGTCAAGCAGAGAAAATAAGTAAGGAGACGATGAAACTACTAAAACTGGGTTAGGAACGGTCGAACACTTCATTAGAAACTGTAAATATAGTGGAGAGAAAAAGAAACAAAATGTACTTTGCGATGTGCGGTATGGATATTTATTACCTGTTAATTATTTTAAAATGGGCTATATTTTGTTGTAGGTTTTACAAGGACTATAAAGACTCTAATCTGTTCTGCTTCACTGTGGCTCAGATCTTTGGTTTGCAGACAGAGACCATTGCTTTTTCATTTGTTTGAAGTGATTTCTCAGATTTTACCTTCATACTAACTGAGCAACTTTCATTATTGTTTTGTAAAAATCCATTCATTTTTAATTGTTTAGTTCTGGAAACAATGTTGCTTGACTAGGGGTGTAAGAAAATATTGATTTATCAAAATATTGCAATATTTTGCATGAAAATATTGTGTCAATATTTAAACTACAATATTGATTTAAAAAAAAAATCAAAATTAATTAATTAATAAAATTTTAAAATATATATTTTATAAAAAATAGATTTTATGCTTTTTTCCCCACAAATCATCAATTTATTGATGGAAAATATACAAATAGTACACAGTGGTGGTATAAATATTTAAAGCCACAATAATGAATTTTTGTTAAAAAAGGTTTCCAAAATTATTTTAAATTTTTTTTTAAATTTTTCCCCCAAATTCAACACTTTGGTAGATACAAACATTACACAGTGTTGTTCATTTTTGTGTTGCATCAAAACTGAGGAATCTTTCATTTTACATTTATACACATGTACTATTTGTTAAAAGGAAAACAGTGAAGTTGTCATTTTTTACTTTGCACCAGGCATATTTTCTTTTGATAAATACTTTAATAAAAAATGGAAATGTTCTACATGTGTGACCATTCTTGTATCATATGTCCTGCTCCTTATGTGTTATACTGCACTAAGTGGTGGTGTGTGTGATGGTACGGGGATAGGAGAGGCCTTTACTGATGAGCCTGATTTTAATTTCTTTCTTCATCTTGTACATAAAGATAAAGTGTTTTTGTTTCTTCTGCAGTCAAACGTAGATCCTCTGCTGTCATTTAGTAATTTCGTGTCAAACATATCAAAGGTTTTTAACAAAGTTTTGACAGTTTTCTTACAATTTAATTCTGGTAAATAAAAAACACGACATATCATCTTGCCTATGGTATCGCACTATATCGGGATACATCGTGTTGTTGCCGCTGTATTTGTGATACTTATTCTTGCTAAAACACACCCTGTGCTTGACAGAGGAAACGCTACACTCCCACTAAGTCATAGGAGAGGCACCAGGGGAAATGCTGGCCTCCAGTTTTACAAGCCCATGTATGTACCATGTACATGCGTGTATTTAGAAAGGCAAACAGCCGGACGGTGACTCAGTATAACTATAAACCGTCTCTTCTCATCATCACACTGTTTGCTGAGTTTACCTCCATACAATGTATGTCGGCTCTCAGCTTCCGGATGTCGCTCTGGTGAATCTCTGAGTCCACAACTGATCGGGTTTCCTTCAAAATCTGGATCTTTTTCTCCCACAGCATGATGTGCTGCCTGCAAAACCATAAAGAAACAATCAACCATAGAAACAATCATTTCATAGGTATGAACTGGAACAATGAACAGGGTGAAAATTACTGACTCAGTCTCCACCAGGATGTTGAGGAGCTTCTCTTTTTCCTCCTGCGTCTCGTCCAGTTTCATTTGCATTTTGATAGATTTCCGCTCAGCTTCCTACGAGCAAAATTTCATCTTTACACACCGTTCATGATAAAACTGCATAAAAACAGCTAAATGAACTGAAGCCATGCCTTAATTTTGTGCAGGAAGTCTGTCTCCATGAAGGCGTTCTCCTGCTCCAGAGCCTGGCTCATCTTCTGGCTCTTGCTCATGAGGCTGTCCAGCTTCACCATGTCCCTCCTCAGATTCCTCATGTTTCTCTCCAGTTCTGCCTCATCCCGTTTCTCCTGTTCGGTCTGACCTGAAGGTGTTGAAGACCCGAGTGGTTAAATGTTAACGCTTTAACAACCCAAGCTGCTCTTATATGAAACGCCACGCTTCCATACTGTCCAAGCGGATTTTCATCTGTTCCATTCCCGTGTAATCCATCTGCAGCTTGCGGATCTCCCCGCTGTCGGCCTCCACCTCCTGGGTCAATCTCACCAGGGTCCCCTGCTGCACCATCCACTGCTGCTGGTTGTTCTTGATTCGTGCTTCCAGCTCCTCCATCTGAGTCGTTATTTGCTGGATCTTGATTTGCACGGGACTCAGGTCTTCATGCTGGGAGCGGGGACACAAATGGCATCAGCATCATAGTTCATGTCTAACTGCGAAGGTTTTTCATAATGAAGCTGATATTCACGATTTCCTTTCATCATCATGATAATGATTACAGCTTCTCCTGAGTTTTCTTACCCCAGTGTTGGCCGCAATCTGAGAAATCTTCTTGTTGCAGCTGAAGATGGCCGCCTGTTTCTGCTCGATGAGTTGAACTAAGGAAGAAAGCCTGGCCTGCCCTGCACTCAGAGACTTGTGGAACTTGGCAGCCTCCTCGTCCAAGGCCTGCTGGGTGAGGCTCAGGCCGCTCAGGTGTTCGTCCACCTTCTGCTTCTCCAGTTTCATTGAAAACATCTCATTCTCCACCTGCTGCAAGTAGCGCATCTAAGGGGAAGAGAGCGTTTAAAGTAGCACAAAATAATTGATATTGTTATGGAGTTTGTGGTCCTGCGCTACCAATTTTTTCTGTGACTTTCATGAATCTTAGTGAAGAATTGATTAAATAAACCTGCTTGAACCATCTCTATTGATTGGTCTGGGAAGGTTATACCATAAGGTAGTGTTTGTGATCCTGCTGCTGTTTCAAATTTTGACCATTTGAATGTCATTACTTTATCATTAACTTTTATCACAACTATTTGGCGAAAAGCATTTATTTGAATTTATTATTTATCATTCAAAAGAAAAGAGAAAATGCAAAGAAACATTTATCTCTTGCTTTTTTCTTAGTGTGACATGTAAAGGATAGTCCCTTTGGAGTTTGGATGATGCTCTCTGCACATCCAAATTGAAACCCTGTTGAGAAGAAGTAGCTCCTCCCTGAGCTTTGTGGTGCTTCTTGTGTAGAAAATAATGGTTACTGGCAAAAAAATAATTCCATTTTTGTTTTTTCATTTAATAATGTCCATTATTCTTTTTCTTTCTAAGTATTCAGTGTAAAGGCCTGGGTGTGTCACAGCTTTAATTGAATAACTGACAAACTGTGATTAGGTGTGAACACATGAAATGAGGATTGTGTTTTGTTTTTCTGAATGATCTTGTGTGGATAATGAATTTATGGAAATGTGTAATCATGTTCGGTAAATTATTGGTTTATTTATCAGTTTATATATCCCAGAAGAGGGTTGGGGCCTCAAGGTGTGTTTATAAAGGAGGGGCTGGCAAGTGGACGGGTTGGATTGGTTTCCACAGAAGGAAGCAGAACATTTTTATCTCCTGAATCATACAATTAAAAGGTAACTCTATCTGGAGCAGCAATGTGTCACACGTCAGCGTACCACACCCTCCAAGGATTAAAAATGACACATAATGTTTGAAGCTTTTAAAGGTGAAAAGAGGTTAAAAAAATAATCAATATTCTTCTTTTTTCAGTCGGAACTTGTAAAAGCAGAACAACTGAAACCCTCAGATTAAGCCTGAAGGCGCTTCGACCCTCTGAGTCATCGCTCTTTACCTTCTCGTCCTTGAGGGTGGCCTTTTTGGCTGTGCGCTGCTGGGAGTATTTTGCTGCCTTGTTGTGGGTGAGTTTCTTCTGGATGTGTGTCATGATTTTGTCTTCCAGCTCCAGGCGCAGAGCGCTCTGCTTCTCCATTAGCCTCCTCTGATCTTTCAGCTCGCTCTCATACATGTCAGCTTCCTTAGAGACAATGAATGAAGACAGGAGTGAGAGCAAGGAGCAGACTGGAAGAGAGCAGCGGGATCTTTGTTCCAACCTTTGTGAGCGTGGCTAGGGTCTGCTCCGTCTCGTGGATGATGCGGAGGCAGGTGCTATAGTCGGCCTTCTGCACTTCCTGCTCCGTCCGTTTCTGACTGATCCCTTTTTCAAAGGTGCTGCAATCCACTTCGTACCACTCCAGCCGTAAACCCAGCATCTCGCTTTTGTCCTCCTCTTGTCTGAAACTTTTCTTATAACTTTCGATCTCTCTGTCCAGCAGCATCATCTGATGCTCAACCAAACTGGAGGAAAAACAGGACGTCTCTGTTAGCTTCTGTCAAACTGTGGATTTTTATTTTTATTTTTTAAGAGACATAAAATCATGTCTTCTGATTCTTTTATTCACCGTAAATCTTGCATGGTGCTGGAGGCCTCCAGCTGTCTGGTCTTGGTCTGGAGGCTGCTGTTCCACTGCTGCATCAGCATTTTATCCCCGATCAAATGCAACTCCATTTTCATTTCAGCCTGGATGGGACAGAATCAGAAATATTTAGGTGTTGATGTTACTGAGTCGCTTCATCCGCTCTCACAGGATGCAGAAATCTACCTCATCGCTTCTAAAGAGAATCAAGTTTTCAACATCATTTTTTTTCTTCCTTTTAAATTTTGTTTTGTGTCACTTAATACCAAAGCCTTTGCAATCTGGGTCAAACACAAAAAGGATTAGCAGAAAAAGCTCTTAGACTACTGATGTGCAGAGCAGGGGCAGCAGAAAAAAAATATTCACATGATATTTTTTGAGAACTATTTTTTCTTTACTTACCTTTTAAATGTACATGCTTCATTTAAAACAAAAATCATACTAAATGAATCTTAGAAACTGTCTCAATGCAATAAGCAGTTTTTTAGGAAATATGATTCCTGTTTCAATTCTTTCACAATTTCTGGGGTTTAAAGAAGCAAACTTAAAAATCACAAAAACTGTTAGCAATCTCTAAGAATCACGATTCAAATTGAAACAGCACCTAAAAAATTGTAAAAGAATGGAATCCGAAGGAAAGCATACCGTCCCAGCCCTGGTGCACAGATGAATCATCAGTGTCACGGTACGCATCATTTGTATGGAGCATGGTCCGGTTCTCCTTCAGCCTGTGATACTCCTATGTTAATATCAGATTGTACACAATGGCTGTGAGACTGACTGGCTTCTCGCTGACCAGTTTCTGTTTATTTGCACGTCCTCTAATAATAGCAACTGTCAGCTCTTAAAAAAAATAGGATCTCTCACCTCACCTGGGTTCATGTTAACAAAGCCGCAGGCTACATGTGTGTGTGTGTTCTGTGATAAATGAAGGTGAAAAGTGCAGCTGATCACCTCAAACCCAAAACTAAGCAGAACATTAACAAGTTTATTTGTTGCTTAGACAGAAAATCTGAATCATGCAGTTCAGTTATTTACTGACACAAACTGTGTTCACATTTAGTGTGTGTTTGTGTTTTGTGCAGGGGGGGCAGATTGTTACAGAAAAAGTTATAAATGTTCTCCGACACTTTAGCATCAAGTATCTGCAGATGTGTCTTAAATCTTTATTAAATTCTTATAACTAGCCACAAAGCTTTATATGAAATCTGCGGGAATTGCGAATGATCCTTCTGAGACCCGATGCTCAGCATTTCTTTGCCTGGCGGTGAAGCAGTTACCTCGGAGAGCGCCTCTTTGGTTGCTCGTGTCTCCTCTGCCTGAGCAGCGGTCTGAACTTCGTACATGGCGATCTGCTCGGTCAGCTTCTCCACTTCATTCGTTAGATGCTTCACATACAAATCCTGATGGTACAGGAGTATTAAAAAAGACAAAAAAATCAGTAAATGAAACAAAGACAACGTGTACTTTGTAAGTTTCTCGTGTGCACCTGCTTTAGCTTCCTCTCTTCTGCACGAGTCTTCTCCGCCGCCAACTTGTTTCTCTGCATGTTCACGGCTTTGACTTTGGAGTGGAGCTCTTCAGTGTGTCCTTGTGTGATGAGGAGGTGTTGCATGAATTTGTCCAAGCCTGCCTGTAGCCTGGTCACTGGGAGAAAACAGAAGAGGTTGTTGAATTTCATGCATTGTGATGGTCCGGCCCTTAAAACCTGCTGTGTGATGAGGTTCTGATTCTCATAAATCAATAACCAGAGTTTAAAGTTAATTAGAGTTTAGGGGAAATATGCAGAACCAGCGGCAGGAATGCTAAGCGACATCTACCCTCTGCTTTCGTTTGGCTGCTCTGGCTGTTTACATCCGAGTGTCTGCTCTCTGTAGCCTCCAGGTGATCTTGTGTCTGTAGATGTTTGGCTTCAGCCTCGGCCTTTGTCTGAAGATTGGCTTCCAGTTTGTTCTGAACCCTGCCCAGCTGCTCCTGAAACCTGAACGTCTGAACACCAGCATCCTGGATGTGGCTGGCTTTTGTCTTCTTAATTTCCAGCTGGGGTCACAGAAGAGAGAGCAGAAACAAAAAGAAAAAAAGAAGAAAACAAAAAATAATGAAAATGTCATTTCATTACAGTCAGATGGTCTCCGTTTGCATCCACCGATTTGATCATCACTATAGTGATTTATCTCATGGATGCTGGCATTTTCTATTGATCTACAGTAAGGCAACAAATGAATAGATACATAAAAAAAAGACTATAAATCAACAGCACCACCTTCTGGACATATTTAGACACTGCTCCGTTTCATTTTCCTACCTTTTCTCTCAGGTCCAGGTTGGTTCTCTCTAGCTTTTGGCTGAACAGATCCATCAGAGCGGCTTGAAACCTTTTAATCAGGGACTGCAGATGACATGAAACCCAATGAGATTACAGTGCATCATGTGTGCTATCGGACAGAATCTTCTCTTTGAAATTTATTATGTAAATAATGAAAATTATCAAATAGTATTTAAGTAAAACATCTAAAAAATTTTAAAGACTAGGCTACGAACATGTTCAGGGTCGAGAATGATGAACTCCTCCTCCGCCTCCTCTTCCTCCTGTGATGATTCCTGATCTTCCATGTTTTCTGGGGAGTTTGGGCTCAACAGCTGTGGTGTTGGTAGAACTTAAACACACACAATGAAAAACCTTATTAAACAATTTAATGAAAATAGGGAAAAAATTTTTACATGACGGAGTGAAAGACATAAAGTATAATTATACTGATTTTGTGTCATGTTTGTTTTCCTCATAATAAAAATTAATAAATAAATTATATCAAATAATATTAGTTACGCTGTACTGCTTATCACTGACAAAGATGTGACTTACTGCAGGGGAGCATTCACCTGCTAAACTGAGGTCTGGATCAGGCTGGGGGATGAGGTCATCCGGTTGGGGGATGAGGTCATCAGGTTGGTGGATGACGTCATCAGGCTGTGGTGCTGGTGGATCCTGTGAGATACCTTCAGAAATCTTATAAAGAACAACAGTGTGTGTGAGTTTCATATCTAAAACTGAACTTTAAATGAGTGTCAATGTTTGCATTTTTATTTTATAGAAAGCCAAGGCAAGTTTATTTATATAGCACATTTTCAGGTTCAGGACAATTCAAAGTGCTTTACATAAAACAGTAAAAGCATAAAAGAAGAATGACAGTAAAAGCATTTACACACAAAATCATTAGATTAGATTAGATTAGATTAGATTAATAGATAGATAGATAGATAGATAGATAG
>JAVQJG010090708.1:0-13124 GCA_036024015.1 Craterocephalus amniculus | reverse complement strand
AAATATTTTATATAGTGTATAAGTATTGTTTTCTCTTTGATGTATTGGAAAGCACTTTGGTCAGCGGAAGCTGTTTGTTATGTGCTATATAAATAAATTGAATTGAATTGAATTGAATTATAGATTTCAGAGTTCCAGATTTTCCCATTATAACTTTACTCTCAGACTGCAGGTTTACTGGTGTTTCAGAGGTTCTAAAAGTAAAATATGCAGAAAATGCAGTCATCAGACCCCTATGCTTGGAACCAGCGCCCAGTTTGGATTCAGGAGGAAGACACTTTATTTAAATGTCTTCCTGACTTTATCCCCGGTACAGGGACCAGCATGACATGTACAATACAGAAGATGTAAGCAGACGCCAGGAAGCAGCAGTGCTAACATATAGCATTGCCGCATGATGGGGAGAAACTTCTGCAACAGAAAAGTGAGGTAGATTTTACCTAATAATGGTGAATTTGAAATGGGCCGGTATTTGTTCAGTACTGTGGTGTCAAGGTTACATTTTTTAGAGGAGGCTTAATGACAGCGTTTTTGGAGCCTTTGCAAAAGAAAAGATATTAACCAGATGAGAAAGTTGAAGTACCAAACTGCTGAGCACACACTTTAGAAATCTTGTGGACAACTCATGAAGACACCATGTACTGTATACAGCAACTCAGACCGGAAATTACATCTTCGTTTGTCTTTTGTAACAGGTATAAAATGTGTCGGCTCTTAATGTCAAAGATGTCTTCAGTTTTGTTGAACTTCAAGCAATTTAACGGCCTGAGGTTTACCACCAAAAAATATTGCTAAATCATTGAACAGATGTAGAAATTAATTCACAGGTGCGAGAATTGTTTCTACAGTTTAAGATAACGTCAGAAACTTATTTTCCCATTGTTCTGCGATCAGTCTGATTGAACACACATAACTTTTCTTTGTCAGTCTCATAATCTCTCTCATCAGCATCCAAACCAAACAGTTCGAACCCCAAGCAGTTCTATAGGAATGTAAGAAAAGCACGAGGACATCTCTGCCCTACAGCTGCTGATCATTTCTCCACACAAACAGCGACTCATATGAGAGTAGAGACTCTGCTGCTAACAGAAACGTCTGTCATCCCTCCAGGAAACCCTGGATCAGGGTTAGGGTCTTACTTTAGCTGATTTTAAAGTGATCCTGCAGTGTGGCTGCAGGATGTCTACTGTTGTACACATAGTCAACACAATGTTTCCAGAAAAAAGGCCGGGAGGCTGAAACTTCAGAGACTCTGCCTACATGCTATGATGATCATTCAGTTTTATACACATTTTGCCCAGTGTTTCCATCCAAGATGAACATGATGTGCTAAACAGCAAGTTTAGCAGATCTACAAAACCTTTCTGATCTTAGTGATCACATTTTTCTCATATCTTCAAAAATCTTCTGACATTTTAGTGTTCCTACAAGCTTTCAGACAGTGAAAGATGTGTGTTAGCACCTTTATCAGCACCATGACGTTGTAATGAAGAGCCAGCAGCGCCATCCGGACCGTAGTTACAGAGAAAAAGCCCATATCAGGGTTCTCCTCATCTGGTTTCTCTGCCTCGCTCTCCTCCTTCACCGATGAGCGCTCGCCTGCATCAGACATCTGAGCTGCCAGCTGCATTTCAAAGATGGTGTCCTCACAGAAGTTCACAAAGAGCTCCATCTTCTCTTTCTCCCCACCTTCGTTCACCACGTCAAAGATGAACTGACGTTTGGATTCTTTGACCTGGGTTGGAAGGAAAATATTTTCCCAAGTACGGTATTCATGGAAACAGAAACCTGACGATCAGTCGAGCGCTTCTACCTGAGGCTTCTCCCATTGTGTGCGACTGGATTCGCTTATCTCAAAGTAGACCCTCTCGATCCGCTTAGCACTGCCCATGATCTCAATCCGGCCCAGGTATGGTTGGAAGTAGTTGAGGACGCTCTCAGCCAGCTCCAGGAAGGTCTGCAGGCGGGTGTCATGGGGCATGTGCTCAGATAGGTTGGTCAGTAACACCGCCACATTGAAGCCAATGTCCTTTGGATCACAAAAACATTTCTCATGAATAAACAATTTATAATCCAGAAACAGAAGAAAAATAGAGCAGATAGCAGGCAAAGAGTGGCGGATAAACCTGAATCTTACAATAAACCATTAATATACAAAACGCTGATTCTAGCAGTAAATATCAGTCCACTGATACAAAAAGCAGAGACCCAATCCTGAGGCCGCCGAGCCGGATCCCCTCAACACCTCGGCTGCGCCTAGAAATTCTGTCCATAAAAGTTATGAACAGAACCGTCGAAAAAGGGCAGCCTTGGCGGAGTCCAACCCTCACCGTAAACGACTCAGATGTATTGCTGGAAATGCGGACCAGACTCTGACTCCGGTCATACAGGGACCGAACGCCCTCACCAAGGGGTCCGGCACCTTATACCCCTGGAGCACCCCCAACAGGAGTTCCCGGGGGACACGGTCGAACGCCTTCTCCAAGTCCACAAAGCACATGTAGACTGGTTGGGTGAACTCCCATGCCCCCTCCAGTACCTTGGAGAGGGTAAAGAGCTTGTCCACTGTTCCACGACCAGGCTCGACTATCCGACGGACCCTGCTCTCCAGGACCCCCGAATAGACCTTACCAGGGAGGCTGAGGAGGGTGATCCCCTATAGTTGGAGCACACCCTCCGGTCCCCCTTCTTAAAACGAGGGACCACCACCCCGGTCTGCCGATCCAGAGGCACTGTCCCCGATGTCCACTCAATGCCATAGAGACGTGTCAGCAAAGACAGCCCAACGGCATCCAGAGCCTTAAGAAACAATGGGCGGATCTCATCCACCCCCGGGTCCTTAGCACCGAGGAGCTTTTTAACTAGCACAGAGACCGCAAGTATCCAGAGATTTTATGAAGGAGTTACAGATTAGATGGAGAAGTCAGATGGATTGTGTAAACTGATGAATGGTGGTTATTCCATGTGGCTGCATCAGGCTGAACAACAGCTTCCAAGGAGCAGTAGACCTATAGCCGTCTGACTAAAAGATGCCAGAGTAGATGCTACAAGAACTGAAGATGAATAAAGAATAAAAGACAAAGTTTACTGTTGCAAGCCAGAGGGATGGTCAAGGTTCATTTACATGAGAATCTCTGGGAGAAAAGGGAGATGATTATTGGGAGATCAAGTGAGAGAAATAAATCCAATTAATGATTGGATCCATAGCCCAGATACACATATCTTACTGGATCCAGGTGGGAGTCTGGACAGAGGGGGCAGTAGCTGGCTGTGAGGTCCTGGAATGGTTGTGGGGATGGAAGGCAGGTGGAAGACAACTAGAACAACAGTGAAGATCATTCGAGACATGAGGATGCTGGTTAGCAACTCTAGGGAAATGTTTTTCAACAGGAACAGGCCAATTTGCCACACATGATGTAGGACAATCTGGCAAGATCTGGTTGCTCCTGCGGGTCCCTCAAAAGGAAGCCTAGATTAGGGCAGACGGAAAACAGGTGTGTAAGCAGGAGCTCACCGACTCTGCCCCACCTAGAGAAAAAAAAACACATCATGCATGATGGTGACAAACAGTGTTAGGGGAAGAAAGCTGTTATGCTGTTAAGTTATTTGATAACTAATATGAATTCTCTTTTTATTATGGTTTCACAGTGGAGCTAGAGCAGTGATACTCTTATTCTGTGGCAACAGGGCTTTGTTTTCAGTCCTGTTCAATAACCAAGAAGTAAACAGCTACTTCCATTTTCATCCTTTTGATGTGCAATGGAAATCTTTAAAATACTGCTATGATTTTCTTTGTAGTTGTTGGCTTATACCAGTCCTCACACCAAAATTCAATATCACTGATCCTTTCTTCTGATCTTTTCTCCCTACTGCTCTTGGACATGTGATCATAAGGTTTTGGTCTGTAAGTGTTGCACATGCATGTATAATACAGATAATACATGATAATATATATACATATAAATGCAGCACTTCAGTTTTAACATAATAGGCAGCTGTGACAAAATCAAAAGATAAAATAAGGAGAAACTGCTCTAAATGTGTCATTTGTCACAACTTTTCAAATGATAGAAATGGTTGTCAAGTTGACATAAACCAGAAGTCTTAGCAGTTGATGTTTTGATTTTCTTCATGGATGCATTAGACATTGTGTGGAGAAGACAGCCTGTCAGGACAGCTGCTGTGCTGTACTTAAGTATTGATCCCTTCCTCCATGTGAAGCACTTAGTGTCACCTCTTTATGGCTGGAGGAAACACAGAGCACTGAGTGTTTCTCTGGCAGACTGAACTGTTGAACTGCTTCAGAGATTAGATAGCTAAGAGTGTCAAATTAAAGATTTGCTGTTGACAATTTTAGATGTGTAGCCACAGACAGTGTACTATAAAGAATTTATAAACTTCTGAAATTGCTTTGACAATGCCGCTTATTTCTCTTTGAAATGCCACATTTGTAAGGATTTGTAATAGGTAGAATAGGTAGAAGGATGAGCAACAGAGTTGAGTGTGTGGGTTGGCAAATCTTCTCTGCTATTGTTTAACAGCTTACTGTGCTATTTCTTCTTGTTTTGAACTTCTGGTCCCCCCAAGTGCTGATAATCAAACGCCTGACTGGAGTCAGTGGATGTGAATAGGACCCATGCCATAGAGCACCTTATCTGGAGTGAGCCCAACAATCATATGCAAATTCTTCCGGTGTTGGCATTGGCAACATGTGCACAGAAATATGGACATGTGGAGGAACTCTCACAGATATTGCCTTCAGTGGATGGATCATAAGGAGTGCTGTGCAGATTGCTGCCCCAAAAGGGTTGCAGCAATTGGTGAAGACAGCTGCTTGTGTGGGGCGTCAAATGAGACTTGTTGGTTGTAGGCAATCTTGCAGAGCAATTATAAAATGATGTTCTGCTACCAGTTTGGGACCAAATTATCTTACAGGATGACTCCGATGTGGCACATTTAAAACGAAAACAAACTGTCAGTCAGTAGGCTATAAGGTTTTTTTAAAAAGATTTTTTAAGATTTTTCTAAGATTAATTTGTACCTTTGATGAGAGAAGTAGCTTGTTTATGTTCATGCAGTTGAATGTGCTGAATATGATACTATGATACTATTGTACTTGAAACATGCAAGTCAAAAACAAACATGGAAAAACAAGCAGTATTATTGATGCAAGCCAATGAAAAATGTGACCTTGAATATGTTCATTATCTATGTGAAAAGTTTTTTATTCATAAGTTAAGAAAATCACTTTAACCCCTTTTATTCATTGTATTCGATGCAAAAGATAGGTTAGTGTCTCAGGATAAGTCAGAAAATGTAATAGATGACTCAAGGGACTCAAGGGCTTTTATTCTTTTTAATGGTTGTAAAAATAAATAGAGAATTAAAATGGCTTTGTTATAACTTCTCCATACTGGCATCAGCAGATCTAGAAAACAGCTTTAAATTGATTTTTTTCCTCCTCCTTATATCAGTTTGGCCGTTGAACATTCACCACTTGTATATGTTCCAACTATGATTGGCAAAATTTATAAAAAATATTTAAACATTGACCATCATCACATTACCAAGAGCAAGTGAGAGCTTTTATAACCTCTTGCTGCAAGTAATTAGTAGGAACGGCCCATTGAGGTGGGACTAGAATTCAAAACTAAAAAATATTTACAAATAATCTATATAAACAATCTACAAAAAATGTATATTAGGGATAAACATTTATATTTTTGCATACGTATAAAAATTAAAAACTAACTTTACAATTTTCCCTAACTCCCGATTCATTACAGGCTGCACTATGTAACAGATATGGTTATGTCCCAATTTAGGATCTGCACATGTGGAAGTGCAGATTTTTCAGCTGCATATGTCAGGGTAGAGCGCCAAGTAGTCTTCCAATCAGAACGCTTTCCTATTTGCAATCATTAGACAGCAGGATATTTGACCCTAGGTATTGGGTCCCTCATTTCACAAACAAATAAACAGCTTTGAAGTGGGTAGCCAGAGACCAGGCTACCCACTTCAAAGTGTGCAGACCCTGAATTTGGACAAAGCTTATATACTGTGACTACCAGCTGTCATGATGGTGACCCCGACACCCTTGAAGATTTCATTCCAAATCAAATCCTTCTGTGAAAATATTTTATTTCCTTATATTGTATCCTATGCTGTCTTTGTTAAAGGGATATTGTGTAACTTTCTACCCAAACATCAGCCTAATATGAGCAATACTGGATGAAATCCAGGGTCAATATACAGTATTTGAGGCATGTCGGCACTCCGAACGGGCTGCCCTTTTCAAAAACCAGACATTCTAACTTTGCAGGAGCGGATATCTCTCTCATGGGATCATGTGACCTGCAATGCTTTGCTTTATGCGTCCCTTACTTTCTCCTCAAAAGTTTGCCAAGTGTGAACAAAGTAAGAAGGCAAAAACGGTGTCTGAGGAGGCCAGAAGGAGAAAGACTGTTTAATTTCGTAATTTTGTCGCATAACCAGTGAAAAGTTAAAGATTTAGTCCCCAAGTGGCCAAAGGTTACACAGTATCTCTTTAAATATGTATCCAATAGAAAATGGATGGTCTAGTGTTTAGTTTTGACCTGCATTGTGGTCTATATAGACCTGTTTGTTTACCATCAATGCTCATTACTTTTCAAGATGCATTGTGGTTAATTGTGATTGTACTACAGTTTTCTCTCTGGACAATTGGGTACCCCTAGAAAATGGTATGGCCACTATAGGGGGTGCTATAAGGGGATAAGGTGCACGTTCGGACACGGCCTGTAGACATTTTCTATTTAAAACAGGCTACAAGTCCAAAGTAATCCCACATGCTAATCATTTAATAATTTATTTAATGAAGCTAGGTAGGTTGTTGGGCCTCCGATGGACTCGCAGCCTGTCCAGTCTGTACCCCACCTCCCGCCTGATAATTGCTCGGATAGGCTCCAGTCCACCCGTGACCCTGAATTAGATTAAGCGGTACAGAAAATGGATGGATGGATGGGTTGTTAGGCCTTTTGGGTATTTCTCTGTTGATTCACTTTATGGCTTGGGGGAGGTCTGCACTCTGAGTGCTTCTAGTTTCTATAGATCATTTTAGCAAAATGATCATCCCATGTACAGACTCTGTGAAAATGTATTCTTAAAATCAATCCACTTTCAAACTGTGAGATTCCAGCTGCCTGAAAGAATCAGCAACCAAGATCTTGGACAAGTGACAAACTATCTGCTCCTTCCAGAGTGTGGCTTAGAGCCCTTCATAATCACCTTTAATAATCATACCTCATACTGCGAGAAGTGGAATATTTTTACAGCGTTGAGTAAGACAGAGGCTCCCTGCAGGGAAAGTAGAAGGAGAAATCCCTGCAGAATAAATCACCCCTGGAACTTGTCATAACATTGAGACATTAGGACACCACCTCATTTACACTGACAGAACAGAGTTGTTTAACAGCGAAAAAACGGGCTTGTGCATGAGCACCAAAATGCTGCTGGGCATGTAGGCAGTGGTCCTTCACGTTCAGAAAAATCGGAGAACAGTGGGAAAAGCTTATGGCAGAATTTCACAAGTGCTGTTGTACCTTTTTTTTAACAAGTTAGAGTCGCAAACATGAAAGTGACAAATGCACACAGAAGAAATAAAAAGACACACACACACTTTCTTTTCATAGTTCAGGTCACTGCTACATTACTAAAAGATCATGTTTAACACTTATGCTAGGAAAAAGCTTTTTTATTCACTATAAAATAAGAACATGTTAACAGAGGATATTTTTTCTGTTACTGCTGCATCATTCAGGGATTCTACTGAATGATGGACTCATGGACTGAAGTCACACTATCAACTATTAGCTGAATTAAGCATATCTAGCACACTGAGCTATGCTATCTCTGCATTTCTCTTTTTCTCACTGAGCTCCTCTTTGCTGTAATCTACTTCACATGAATTATTAACTACCATCAATGTTTCAAGACTGTGTTTATACAAACAAATTATGACTTGTTGCTCCCAAGACATTTTTAATCTTCTTTAACAGACTCGAGGGGAAAAGCAAGACTGGCTAAAAATTTTTTCTTCCAATCAGTCTAAATTATTTGGTGCTCACCATGCTTCTGGTTTGTATTTCTTAATGTGTAGCTGTGTAGTAAAACTTCATATAAGATAAAAATTGTGAAATAGCTCTCTCAAAACTGAGTTCGTGATTGAAGGATATTTTCTGCAGCACCTCAGCCAATCCAGCCAAGGACTGGCATGCGGGGACTCAGAGTCAGTCTGGCAACCCGTGTCCTGACACACACTGACTCAATGTCTCCCACTGACATTTCTCTCAATATATTAGTGTTTGTTCAAAACTGTTCTTTTTATTAAATTCCCTTTTTTTGTTGAATATCTGCCAAGGCACAAGAAGATGGTGGCAAAAATAGCGTTAAAAGGAAAGTGATGAGACTAAAAGTGAAGTGTTCTAACATGCAGTGGACATCAGCAGTTATTTTCCAGGCTGAAGTCATCTCTGAGGCAGAACAGCTTGTTTATTGCAAAACAGCAGGGACGCCTATCACAGTTCTTGATTTGAAGCCTTTTTCTTAATACACAGTGACAGGACAAGAGGATTAGGTGACCTAATATATGTTTACATGTTATTATCACAAGAAAAAAAAAAGAATGTGATGTATGAACACCTGAGATTATGGTTAAACATCATGATTAAACTCTTGCACATCCTTCCTCAGTTTTATTTTTCATTTAGCTGTTTTCATGCAGATACATTTCTATACTGACACATGTAAATAATAATTGTGTAAATGATGAACAGTAAGTTGAATATATGGCAAAGATAAAAACACAGGATGTTTAAGGAGGGACTGTTGAGTGAGATGAGTGTATGAGCTCAATTTATAGTTATGTAAACAGTTATATATACAGTAGTATTGATATATGCAGGGAAAATGTCTGTCATCATAGAATTCCGTATTAAAATTCTGGAAAAGTTTGGAAATTCATGAATACACATTACAGTTTTCCACAGCTGCCAGGCCTCATTATAGATACAGTTAGCTGGGACTCAGCCTCTTCCATGGAAACCATTCCTGCAGCCACAGTTTATAATTCAGTTGATCTGCATCTTTCCGCTTCATTGCTAAGTCTTTTAGCTATCATATGCCGTTGTTAAAATTTCTTAGCAGAGTTCAAATAAAGCTCCCAAGAGTGCAACCAATAGTTTTTACGCTGGTTGAACAAGCCACATTCCAACACAAACCTCGCTTCAAAGGCTTAAAATTGACTAAATTGTGGAATTACTTTTAAAGATGCTTTATAAAACCCTTAGGTTTTATGGCAGAATTATGATTACATCTGCTGGCCATGTCCATCTTTTATATTAAGATGTTACCTTCTTTAATTGACGGTTTACTGATTATATAAATTAGGTGAAAATATGTTGGGTGCAGCTGCATCTAAAACGGTTATTTAACATGTAAGAAAGAAAATCTTACACTTAGCAAATGAAAGTGTTTGAGTGGAATCTGAGTAGGAGGAAAGCAGCTCTGTGAGATGAGGGAACAATAACTGCTGCTCATGTCGCCTGCAGGCAGAAGGACGTGGCATACAATTACAAGTCTTAAAAAAAGTAGAAAGAAGCAGCAGAGATAGGGAGGTTTATTTTTTTTTTGCACCAGCAGGTGTTACCTGCTCTGCAGTGAGCAGCTGAATGTCTTATTCTGCCTTTAAGTTGCTGCTCCTTCAGATGCCCCTCGCTACCCATCTCTGGGACCACACCGGCTTGTTTACCACATTCCTCTGGCAGCCTGGCCGAGTTTGATTGACACCTGTGGTCAGTGAGTCACAGGTACTTTCAACCCTCCAAACCCCCACCAGCAACCGCCAGCAGCAAGCCGCCTTCACAAAGACAGATTCTAAAGGCAGTAAGCTAATCCGACACCTATCCACCTTTTTACCGCAGACTCATTCTCATTGCTTGTCTTCATTTTTTCTCTATTTGCTCTTATTTGTACTCACCTTTTAAAATTTTTTTCGATTGTTTCATTTCCTTCCCTTTCCATTTTCTCCATCTTTTACTCTCCCCTTTCTGATTTTAAGCTGTCCCTCTTCTACTGTAACTTCTCTTCGTTCTTCCTTTCTACCTAAAAGATATAACCTGAGCACTTTTGTCTACAAGCATCATCCCTTTCCATGGATCGGTATGGAAGAGGAAAATATTACAAATTCACAAAGTTTGTGAAACGGTTTACTTACAATAAATACTTGCAATACTTACAATCAGAAGCAGCATTACTATACGCTATATGATATAATACCCATACAGTAGGGATGGATTGTAGTGACAAAAGTCTTCAGGGTCGTCGGGTTTGAAGTAAACATCTAGCTACACCTAGCTGTTGTTAGAGTGGTCAATTATGTATTTGCGAAGGTGTTTGAGCAGAATTTGTCCAGAGAGAAAAAACAATGAACGTTAAAGTACATGAGGTGCTGCATAGGAGGGAGGAGGGAACTAAATGCTAGTGCCAGGAGGAAAGTGGAAGCAAGATAGCAAAAATTAGCAACTACAGATGAAGAGATCTTTATGCAGATTTGAGGGACAAAGTAGAGATGGGCGTGTTAATACTTTGGGGTCAATACTTCGATACCAGCTAGTCAAAGTATTGGAATCAATACTTCTTTGAATATGGAGATACCACCAGAAGTATGTCTGGGGATAAGGTTTTTTCATCTACCTTTACACTACTCCATTACTCAAAAGATCACTTTGCTAAGGAGTTAGCTCACTGTTCTAAAATAGCTTTTCAATATGTAGTAAGTGTACACTTTATAGATGTAGAACATTTCATCCCTCAGTTGACAACATTTCTGCAAAGCTATAAACCATCGTCAGTCCTGCAATACTTGCTTCTCTTCATTTGTGCACATACTGTACAAGGGTGCAATTATATTAGGATACATGTATATCAAACATCTCAAATCATTGAATCGTTTCGTGATGATGCCTGAAACTACTGAGCTACATCCCTAATACTAAAATTTCTCCTTATAACAGCTTGAATTATATTTCTTTTTCATCTGTGATGACTTGTGCATGCGATAATGATGTCTTTTCTTTCGAGCAGTTGCATAGCTACGTGGTTGGCGTAGTCTCAAAAATATATATCCCCATAGGATGAAATCTGTCTAAAATTTATAGGTTTGTGTTCTGGATCAGCAACTAATCAGTATGCTCATGGATGAGTGCACTTCTATGAGCCGTGATTGTTTCACCAGAAAGATTCTTTCTGCTGATACACTCGTCCCTTGGACACACACACTTTTGCCAGTTTGGCATCGAGTAAATAACCGTGTCTTTGAGATTTCCAGTAAACCAGTGAGTAATCTGCCCCTTGCAGAGGTGGAGCATCTTGGCATTGTCTGATCTCCTTCGCAGATCAGGGAGAGGCTGAGAGTAGGGAAACTCCGGTGGTCTTGAACGTCTGCCCAAAGAGGTCAGCAAGTGCAGATTTCTTCTTTGAGGTGTGAGTGGTAGGAAAATCACTTACTTTTCCATATTTTAAAAATTCCACATATAATTTCTTACCATACAGACGTGATGCCATATATGTATGATGACATTTCTTATAGTTTACTGAATTAGAGAAGGGCAACACAACAGTGAAAATAAAAATTCAGGTGATCTCTCTGCTAATGTAAGACATTTACCCTTAAAGCGACAATTCGTTACTTCACATTTTGGCAGGCCATGATTTATTTAATAGGTTGAGCATTTAAACCTGGGGTCTCAAACTCCTGAAATATCTTTTTTTTTTTCCTTTCTGTGAAGTCCAATGACAGGCTTCCACAAGGTTATTTTACTCCGAAAGTGAGCCTGAAATGTTGCAATAACAGAAGTGGTCTTGCAAAACCTCTAAGACATGTAAAATGTGTCAGTCATAGAGCTGTCAGTGTTGCCTCTCTGCAAACAATAGGAGAAAGCAATGGTGGCACTTTGATTTCAAGTAGATTTTGAATTATCCATCCATTTCATGCAAGGTTATTGCATTAAAACTTAACCAAAGTTCAAGGTTATTGCATTAAAACTTAACCAAAGAAAAAACATGGATCAAGTATTATATAATAAGTAACATGATAAAGCACCTAATGTTTGAAAAGAAAAAAAATACCGAAAATAAAGTAAAACAGAAACATGATAGCCTAACAGTGTTTAATTTCAGACTTTATACAATGACATAAGTAAGATAATTGATTAAATTTCCAACCAATTTTATTTTTCCGAAAACATACCGTCTCTTCATGCAGGTATTTGATGTTTTAAATTAATTTTTCATCATCAACAACATCAAGATTGTCTGTGTTTTATTTTGGGACACTTGCTGTTTTTTCCCCCAATTAATTCAAGAAACTAAAGAATGCAATTGTAAACAGCAGGGGAATGCTGGCAGCACAGATCCATTACTATTTCAGACATTATTGGTTTCATTAATCTATGACATTTCTCTCATTCAGGTATGGATAATGTTCACCTTCATGTTTTCGATGGTGTAACGCTTAAGGGCTAGGCGGTCTAACTGCGGCCAACAACAGGGCTATCAGAACAGTTCCAGCTACAGAGCCAAGGTATGTGGATAAGCAATAAAGACAATGGATTTATGCCAAAGTGCTTGTATTATTGTTTTGTGCTGTTAGAGGCCTCTTCATACAATATTAGCATTAGTTCTATATAAATAACAGATATGGAATAATAATATTACTATAACACACAAATACCCATAACATACAGCAAACAAAAAAACAACTATTACAAAAGTAATTAACAAAAAAAAACAAATAAATAGGTAGGTAAATAAATTAAATAACGCAATCACAATGCGGGAGAAAGGGAGAAAAGAAAAACAAAAGGATCCAGTCAGTTTGTTCCGTTCGATTCAGTTTGTTCTATTTGGTTTTCTTTGTTCCGTACGATTCAGTTTGTTGTATTCGGTTCAGTTTGTTCCGTTCAGTTCCGTTTTAGTCCATTCAGAGTTCAAGCTTTGATTAGCTAGTCCAAAGAAAGGACAACAGTAATCCTACCGCGATGCAGCGGTGGTTGGTTAGCCTGCCATCCAAGAATGGAGATCCAGAG
>JAVQJG010090705.1:0-30228 GCA_036024015.1 Craterocephalus amniculus | reverse complement strand
ATGGTTTTCTACGTGGTATAGTATGTGGTAAAAGGGGTAATTTCATTACAATTAACGACTCATTGATTGCGCATATGTACGAGTTCAGGGCATTTTAGTTAGCGAAAGCGGCTAGTTTTTTTTAGCATTGGCGTGACGCGCTTTCTCTGCCTGGGTCATTTTTGGAACGTCCACACTCCGATCAGCCAGTAATAACGTTCCCTTAGAGATCCGGAGTCAAATTATGAAAGTTAAACCCCTAAGCCAAGAAAAAGCGTCACACAAAAGCTAAAAAAAAAATAGCCGCTATCGCTAACTAAGCTAGCCGTGAAATCAGGTATAGTCCCTTTAAGCAAATAAAATACCCCGCGGCTTCTCTACATTAATAGAATGACTTTAAACCTTTCTCTCCTTCTGTTCTTTGTGAAATAAAGCAGCGGGAAGCAGGACCTTGGACCCTCTTGACAGCATTTATGAAAAGCAAAAAGCTCCATTTAATACTGTTGTTTTGCTAATAAGGCAACAACAGGCCCAGGCTCCATCTGTCAGATTAATGCAGCATAGAAATGCACACTAGACGCTGCCAATCTGAATTACTCCTACATGGCCCCGCAGTTAGTCACTCACCCTCATCAGCTCCACCCAGCTTCTGGGGTCACGACTCTCCTCTGAGTGACACGCTGAATATCCGAAGGTTTTATCCCTCCTCCACAAACGCTGACCGGCAATGTGCTGAACACTCAAAGTGCGTCACAAGTCAGTGTCTCAGTTCCCGAGCTGAGTTTTAGCGCATGAGTGTGACAGAGTTGTTGTGACGCACGTCAAGCGCGGGCAGATATGTGGATGCAAATACTCTGCAAAGGAATCTAAAAAGAAAAAGGTTAGTGGTTATTGCTAAGCAACCACAGAAGATGAGTCCGTTTTTTTTTCTTTTTTGAACAAGCAACTGGATTTTGACAGGTGCACCAAACAGACCAGAACACTGTACACATAAAACCTAATGTGGCTAATACCAGTGGCTACAGGCCACACAACCATTGGCTCTTATGGTTTAAAAAGCTGCTGCACTCTGAAATTCTCAGGAGTGTAAGTTAAGGGTCGTCTCCAGCGGCACGTAGACACAGGCAGCTGTCACTCAAGAATCCCCCCGAGAAGCAGATAATGGACTCCTCCTTTATTGTATGAGCAGGACATGACAACAACAGCAGGGAGCAGGGGAATGCCAGGGACAAGCTCGCAACAATCGTCCAAGAAATGCCTTCTGGCTCGATAATTAGACAAGCAGCAGTTCTCCGAGTATTTTTAGCAGGGCTGTTCTGTGCAAGTTGCAGGGAATTTGCTGTATCTGATGGAAGGGGAAATGCACTGGCCACACACAGCTAGCTACCAAAATGAGCTGATTTTGTCACATTTGTATTTAATTTATTTTATTCCCCCGATGCTCCGATGCGTTCTCGCTCGGTAATGGCTCCACTCTTTCTGTGCACATATGAAGTAGCGCTGCACAGGCTCGCCTCCTCCACCAGTCTCCTGTCAGCATTTTCTCCATCTCCCCCCATGGAGAATCTCATTCTGCTGACACAAACATGAAATCAATGTGTTTGCCAGTGCGACCCTGCGCCCGCTCAGACTCTCGCAGACGGCCAGGTAGACGCTCTTGTTCCTGATGTGCATCCCAACATGCAGAATGCTCAAAGTTGGTATCAGCATCCTCCGTGATGACTGTGCAGCAATCTAATCAGCGTTCTGCAGCTGTTCCTGTCCTCAGCCCCACACATGACTGAACGCCTCTGTAACTGAATCCTTCATCATCTAGATGAGCTATTAGCTGCTAAAACACTGCCCCGTGTAGATGAAAAGCAGGAATGTTTTACATCTGTTGCTCTGATGATGCATACAGAACTACACCCAGAAGTCTGCAACCAAAGGGATGTGGTGTGTCGGGACAGGATGGGCTATTTTAAGAGGTCTTGATGAGCGATTAGTTCAAATAAAAACGTGTTTTTTCTATTGTGTGGGACTGTTTGTGATGTGTCAATGTATTTGTGTGTGGGTGCAGATCTCCGACAGGCTTCAGACGACCTACGCTACATCGGCGCTGTGGCGGTTTCTCAGTTTGGGCTATGCGCTCATGCTGTGTCCCTTCATCATCGTCCTGGGGGGGATGTTTTTCCTGGCCACCGCGCTCTTTTTCCTTGATGACAGAGAGAAGGCAGAGAAACAGTAAGTGACTCAGACATTGTTTGAATAACTCATCATTATTTCATTCATTATTTAGTCATTCATTCTTTGAATTTTTAATTGTCGCTTGGGTTGTTTCTCCTCTGACTTTCTGGGTAAGGTGTTTTTCAATTCACGTCATTTTAGCATTTTAGTGCAGAAGAAGAGGAAAAAAAAGGAACATGGTGCTATTATGTTTCATTTAGTTTTTTTTCTGGGCAATGTTTTGCTCTTTTACCCTGACGCTGGAGTTTGACATGAGTCAGTAACAAGCTGCACATTGCGATGCCAAGAAAGGTGCCAACCCTGCAAGACCCAGAAAGGACCCTGAACTAAGAAAAAGACTTAGTCAGCAAAAAGCACTCAAAATCTGGCTCAAGCTGTTCAAGCCTTCAATATTTTTAAGTGCTCTTTCTTAGACAGTCACCAGCTTCTTCCGCTTCTTATTCATACATTCATAGTTTCTTCTTACAAGTATAAAAGACACGAACCAGCAGGAACAGTAGCCGGTCATGGCCTTAAAAGGCAAAAACAAACACTCATACAGATAGAGAGGCGTAACTTCTTGTTTATTTCTGACTATTTTTTCCTACTTTTTTATCAGACTGACTTACTCCCCTGGTGGTGGCGCTCTCAGAAATGACTTCCTTCCTGTTGGAGACAAACATTTTTAGACAGGATGGCAGTTTGATGTCTGACGTCTGCCTGCAGTCGCCTTGTCCTCACCCTGTGGATTTGTTAGATTTTTCCCATGCTAAATCCTTTCAGAGAGAGTTTTGAACAGCTTGACCAGAAGAAAACCTTTTCCATATCATCATAGTTTTAAAAAATGTAACTTGGGAAATTAGTAATGTTCTTTATTGGTGGATTTGCTGCATCCTAAAATATTCGGGTTGTTTTTTTCCTCTGTGCGTTTAAAACAGGCCCTTTTTAAAATATATCCATCGTTACTACGTCTGAATCATGCTGTGGTTTTAGTTGGGTTTGGTCCAGGAAATGAAATGGAAATAAATAAGGAACAGTGACGGAAGGAGTAGCCACACTTTTGAAAGTGTGCCAGTGACTGATATTAGCCTCTGGTCCAAAAAAATGGTTCAAACTATCTAACCACAGAATTGCACATTGTGGGCAGATGGCACATGTTCACTCAAGAAGCAACTAACCACAACCTCCTGACTTTTACACAACACGCTGTAGGGCAAAACACAAAAAAGCAGGCTAATGTGATTGGATATGTTCTTCTTTCATAGATCCTGAATCTAGATCCTAAGTTTTCTAATAAGTTTCTCTTTATGAAGATTTTGTAAGGTTTTACTTTACGTAGTTGTTCTTTAACCATTTACAGTATAAACTATTTTTAATTTTTTTTATGCATTAGGTAACAACAAGAAGTCTTTTGTAATAACCTTTGGGTTGTCACGGCCATAATTAGGCTTTATGAGAGACTACACAAAAGTCAGCCTTGTCAATATTTCAAGTCAGCCAAAATTTATTGTTGAATTATCCATTTTCATACATAAAGACTGGAGATGTTTAGGCAAATGCATAGCTGTTTTCTTGACATTGAATTAAGATACATTTCTTCTGTGATCCACTTCACAGAGCAGATTTTTCTGCTGGCAAACTTTTCTTACAGCCATAAACAGAAGAGAGGAATGCTTGAAAAGTGAAAAGCAAACAGTAAACAAGACAGATGCAAAAAGTTTGTGTCGATGGTCCAATGCTTCACTCAGACTTTCAAGCAAACCATGTATTTTATTTACAGCAGGTTGGGACTTTGTGATGATTATTGTATGTGCAGATATATATCAATGCCTCATGAGTCAGCAAATAAGTGAAAAGCAGAATTATGTTATGTAGCTGCAAACATGACACTTGCTCCCTTTAAGAGTTGCAGTAAATACTCAAGAGGATTAGCTGTCATGTTTATATATCATCCCACCTGCTGAATTTATGAAGGACCTGGATGGAAAAACATCTGCAAGAAGCCTGGAGTGAATCCTGCAGACTTGTTCATTCACCTTGCAAAATACTCTTTGGATCATTGCTGAGATGCACGTGTGAAAACAGCTTTCTGCAGCTTATTTCCAGGTTCAGTGTCTTTCTGAAGACTAAAAAAGAGAAGTTAAAAGTTGATTTATTGTAATGAATTGCATACAAGTATGTATATGTGCAGCAAAAAGCCACTATAGACGTGCACTAAACACTCCAGTAATGAAAAACCTTAAACAGCAGCAGCTGTTATGTAACAAGCTGCAAACAACACCTCAGGGAGCAAGAAAGATGGCAACAGTCTTGGTAGAACCAGACTATTTCCATGACTGTAATATTTATATATTGTATTCATCCTAAAAACCGCAATTGATAAATTCGTCTTGACACTCCACAGAGAGCTACTTCTATTTTTTTTTCTTTCCTTTAAGTGCGTCCCCAGAAACTCTGTGCTATTTATAAAAGGCAAGGAGCCGAACAAGTAACTCGCTGAAGCGCGCGTCTATTTCCAGCCTTCAAGACTGCTTTATTATTCCGAGGTTGTTCGCTTTTTTTGGCTGTAGGGTTGCCATTTATAGCTCGGGTTCAGTGCGTGCCCACCACCCCCTCCTCCTCCGAGGTTTCACACAGTCTACATTTACACTTGGTGATTTATAAGAGCAGAGCCGTCTCATCTGCCATGCCACTGAGCTTTGGCGGTGCAGATCCAGCGCGGGTCAGGGCAGGCAGAAGACTGCAGCCTGGAGGATGATGGAAGCAGAAAGGGATGAAGGGTGACTGAAAGACAGAGGGAGGCAGCCAGCATGTTTTGGAAATAAATCACAAATAAGTTGTGTAAAAAGAAAGAACACATAGGAAAGAGACAACTCAGTGCTGCTTAAGGTGACATCCTAAAACGATTCTTCTCTCTTCAGGTTGAACCAGCTGGGAAGAACACCCTCCTCGGTCAAGGTATGACCAGGTAAATTGCCTTTTCTTTTAAAGACACTCAAAGCTTTTCAAATCAGCAGTACTGCAGACAATTTGAGAGCTTGATAACAGAGGCATTAGCATTTAGAGGGCTCTCTTCTCATTACCTGACAGTCATTATGTGGAGGCCCCTTCATCAAATGGACCACAGAGTTTTTTTCAGGACTTAAAAGACACTTTGACCCGAAGCAAACTAAACCTTTATGACAGTGGAGGTGATAAACATGATGATACACAAACGATTGTACTCTGAACCACTTCCCATCACTGTGCACTCAAAGAGGTTCAAGGCATTCTTGGAGTTGACCAACTGTCTGGCATCTTATCAAGACCTAAGTGGCCTTTCCTACTTCCTGCCTTTATCAGACTCACGCACAACCTCTATGATTATTAACTCAAAAGACAAAAAACAATAATTGGCAGGTCACCAGCCAGTTCTGCATAGCAGGACAATAGGGAGCTACTGTATTGGCTACTAAAGAATAACAAGGATATACTTTGACTCCTGATAAGAACAAGGAGTCTGTCGAGACTTATTTGTAAAGGTTATCGTAACTATTCAAAACGGCAAGGTTGTACACATTTCTTCATAACAGCATGGTGAGTTTATGACAAAATAATGTACACAGAGTGAAAAATGAGGTCGTTTGTGTGTTTACTTCAGGCGTTGATTCCAGTAATGTTCTCTTTGTGTGGCTAGGGTGAAGCAAAGAGGGGAAATGAGCGGGAAACCAGAGCACAGTTTTCTCCACAAAATACAAATTTTCAAAGACAGCATACACACAGCCTCCGACAAATGTCTTAATCTGATTTTATATGATAAAATTGCAGCAGCTTATGAAAAGCAGGAAACTGAGGAATGTAGAAGAAAAAGCAGACAGGATGAACCACGTTCAGTACAGGAAGCAGTGTGATCAAGAGCCAAAATTACAACTCCCTGTAGTATTTGAGAGAAACGGACGATTAGGGTGGAAAAATTGTGAGGAGGCGCAAAGTCATGCTGGTTGAGGCGAGGAGAGGATGACCTCATCTGCTTGCTGACATAATGAAAACCTTTTATCTGCTCCTCAATCATCAGTTTCTGTTCATTTTACTCTGGTTCCTGTTACCAATACATCCTCTGTGATCAGATAATACTTAGCTTTCATATTTTCTGCACATGTCAGAATATTCCAGCAAACATTTAGTTCTCTCAGTTTTTCACCAATTAGCAGAACAGTTAAATGTTCACAGTGATGTATTAGCAATTACCAGCAGCTTTCAGCACTTTGTAAATGATCGATGCTTTGATGAAAGGGCAGCCATGGCCGGCTTAAAGGAAGGAAATTCGGCAAAATATGAAGGATGCAAAATTCAGCCAAGTCTCACAAGAAAATATGTGGCAAATATGAGATTTTTGGACCTAATATTTCTCAGCTTTCACGTTGTTAAATGAAAAGTTGCCAGGCAACGCTGGGACTCGGGTCTTTTGTGTGACAACCTCTGGTGTGAAGCCTCCATCTGATTTCTTTACAACCGTTTTTACAACAATTTTTTGAGGTAAACTTTATACTGTATTTTCATATGATGGAAAGTGCAGGCATAATTTGTTTTTTGAAAGGCATAGACATACTGTGTATGTTGTAACTCCAGAAAGCTTCATAATTTAACTGTAGTTCTAGTGTTTTTGTGTAGCTGCTTTTTATGCTTTAGACCAACGTAAACTAAATTTCCTCTGTAAAAACTAAGGAAATTTGTGCCTGGAGAATACTGCAAGGGGTTTTGGCACATTTTAGGGCACCATCCACATCTTTAGCTGTGTTACTCATTCCACAGAAACAATAGTACAGTACCAATTGGTATCCTCAAACAATGCATATAATCAACCAAACGTACCTTTCTTGTTAATTTCACTAGACATTCTTTGTATTCGTATGTTTGTGTGAAAAATCAAACATAAACTCAGTTGGCAGGCATATGAAGAAAATAAAAAACTGCTTTCATTAATGAAGCACAAGATGCTGCAGTTTCAGAAATTCCAGAAACAAATCCAAAGCAAAATTACCTCCAAGCACTAAAACATGTAACAGAAACAAAAATGGGGATGTGGCAGAAAAAGGAAAACCACAAGTTTAGATGCTGAGTCATAAAAGCAATAGAAACTACTGAATCCTAACACAGGAAGCATAAACTATGACTCCATGTTGCACAACTAGTTTTAAATGGGCTGAAAAATCCTGCGGCTCTGTCCCTCACGCACAGTGGTGACATTACCGTTGGCAGGGTGACACTAGCGTGCATAGCTAATGACAGGTGACATGAGAGGATCCTTGGCTGCTACACATATCATGTCTGAGCAGCAGCCTTAGGGTTTCATCAGCTCTCTGTCGCTCAAGCATTTTGTCCCCACTGTCAGAGGAAGGCTAATAATAGAGAACAGTGACTACAGCTTCATGAGGTCAGAGTTGGATGTGTCTGTGAACTGCTCCTTTTCCATCCTGCAGGGGGAAAAAACCCAGTGGTGATCTGTGACAATTGATTTTCACCTAATTTGTCTCCAAAGATAATCCAATTAGTGTTGTGCAATATGTTTTCCCTTGAGTCTGACTTAAAGATCAATACAGATCTCAGATCACCTGCCCTATGATGTCAATTGTGCACTTCATACACACACACTTAAAGCAATCCAAGCTGCAACACACCTTTATTTGAAACCAGTGAAGAAGACAGGGTGGTGAGGTAGAAAAGGCTATTTAGTGCCACAGTGAAGCATGAAAGTTTGAGATTTTTTAGGTAGAAAAATGAAAGTGAATGAGTGCAGTTAAATGGGGGAGAGAGAAGACACTGCTGTTGAATAAATGAGGATGAAGCGAGACATTAATCGCTTAAGCTGTTATACATCACAAGCTATTAATCTCCGGTGAAGCAATCCCAGACAGCGATCGGATACAGTGAGATCCAATTAACTTCTTCCCCAGCCTCCTCTGACCAGGTTCGCCCTCGCTCCCCCTCTCATCACACAATAACGTGAGGACATCCCCCGAGCTAGTGGCTGTCAAAACATCAGCGGGAGATCTGACTCAGAACTTCACACTCATTTATTCAGTAACCGCAATACCCATATTACACAGGAGGGAAATTCACATCAGAAGGAAAAAGTCTGTCCAAACTTTAACTACGAGAAGTGTTTATACAGCTGCAGGCGCATACTTTCCTGCTTTGCACTCTTATCATTCAACAAAAGCTCCAAGTCTTCAGTCAGCGGCGCTAAATGGCTTCATAGTGCCGGGTAGGGCAGGAACCGCAGACCACACACACATGCACCCTCATAGACTCACAAAAAGTGTAAATCTGGGCTTTGATGTGACCTACATAGATTAAATGGATTCAGAAAGGACCATTAATTTTCAGATTTTCACGTTTAACAATGTGATGAACCCATGTCCCAAGCCGTTCAAATGTACGTTTGCATCAGTCATGATTTTCATCCATCTGGCCAAAAACAACTACAAGTTCATTTGATAACTCTTTGTTTGCCTGCCAGACCAATTAGTGCTCTTGTTTGCTGGAGAAGCAAACAGTTAAAGCTGCACCAGTAAAGCTGTGTGAGGGGGCCGGCCCCTCTTGCACATATCAAAGCATCCACAACCCTAATTATCTGCATTTGCACTGGCACTTAAACAATTTCATATCAAGTTTGGCTCATGTGCAATTTGCAGAATTCACAGCGTCAACTGACACTAATTATTGAGTTCATCCCAGAATGGATTGGATCAGCATACACTGAACCAAAACATATTGTTTTCAAAAACCCACTAATCCTTCTGTTGAAGCGAATTAATTACCTCTGTAGGGATGTTTCCCCGGGCCACATCTGAGTGTCTTTGGGTCTGTATGTGTTTAGACATTTGCTAAGAACATAACCGCCAAGCTTGCTGCACTAATCCTGTTGTAGCAGCAGTGCTGGCGTGTGTGCTGAAGCATCCAGGGCAATGTAATGATAGACTACAACAAACAGCAGGATGCACCGGTCATCTCTCTCACATCCAGTCTGGAGAGATCACAACTATGGCACCATGAGTGCTTAAGGGTGTAATCTCCAACTGGATTCTAGTTTTCCCTGTGGTGCCTCACTTACCCCTCATCTGAGCTTTGTTGATGTGTAGTTAAGCAGGAGTTGTTTTGACAAAGTCAGATAGAATAATTGTCCATTTATTTAGCTTTTCTTGTTAGTTTGATTCAAAACCAAAATATCTGTCTTCCTGATGCTCATTAAACCATTTCCTTCGTTACTCTCTTCATCAGATCAACAATTTTTTGACAATAAAGCTGCGGCAAAATTCCTATATCATTATTATAAAGCTCCATCTGGACACACAGCAGCTGTATGTTGCAGTGGTTTATAGCTTGTGTGGTACAGATTGGGAGGATCAGCATTAAACTAACTGTTATGTGTCGGTATGTTGTGCGCAAGACGATATTTAGGTCACAGGCTGGTCCTGGTGTGCAAGCGTTATCGGGGAAGGTCCTACCAGATGGCTCAGGAGCTTTCAACCTCCACATTAATTACATGAAAATGTCCTGCGGTGAGGCCATGCTCTGATGGAACCATCTCTGCCCTTCCTCCTCTCTCTCTTTGACTTAGGTGACAAGCGAAGAAGGAGCCATCTGAAGGTGCAACCAAACTACACAAGGATGACAGCGGAGTGATAAAAGTGCGAGCGGCTTCTTCAACCCGCTCTCCTGTCCTGCTTCCTTTCATAAGCGCCGTTATCATCCACCTCTTCTTGGCTCCTGTTTCTCTTCTTTTTTACTCTTTGCGGAGGCTACCCAGAACTGAAACGAGGGAGCGTCTTGCCCCTCCCTGAGCTGCCTCTAAAATCACAGGTCGGTGAGAAGCTGCTCGGCTGCGTGCTAGCCAGCCCTCTGGCAACTAGTGCTCTCCTCACTTCGGTCTGTGACAATCCACTGAACCTTCTAGGGAGGAGCTGGGTTGGCATAGTCCCCCTGTGACCTCTCCGACTCCTGATGCCATACTACTGAATCCTGACCATGAACCTGCCCTGTCTGTCTGCCTGCCTGCCTGTGTGCTCAACAGTATGTCTCTTGTGTGTCTGTCTGTCTCTTTCATCAGCTCTCAACCTGCACCAAGTGCCATAGCCTCATTACATTCCTTCTGACTTTGCACTGACCACCAACATCACTCATGACTTCCTTGCTGGCTATGTTTACATGCACACTACACTTCAGAGCTTCTTTAAGCGGTGTATATTCATTTTTACAATACATTGGTCATCATTGTCTCTCTTCTTCTGCTTGAAGCCTGTAATCAGATAAAAATGTGCTTCAAGAAGAGATTTATCCATCTGATCAAGCATACCTCCAATAACATGACAGATGACAGATTCCTTTGCCCTTCTTGATCACAGTATTATTATTTTCAGCATGTGTTTTGCTGTGCATGTAAACATGGCGATCAACCAAGAGCCAAATAAATGTTACTGTTTAAAGGTCAGTGAATCAGCCTTAAGAACAGGAGCTTTCATATTTGCATATTCTTTTTGTTTTGACTCATACATGTGTTTTCATTTTAGCTTTTAGCACTTAAATCTGTTTACACCAGTAGACCAGTGGTTCTCAAACTGGGCGGGCCCTCCTGAGATGGTATGGCATCATGACAGGTCTGGCACATTGGATTGTGAAAATGGAGGAACTCATGTTTTGACATATATTTTGACATTATTTTTATACGTCAAAAATATATATATATTTATACATATGCATATATAATCTACTTCTGTATGCATCATGTGACTAAAACCTAAAACAGGCAAACATACTGTACATTAAATATATAAAAGCACTGTTTTCGGCCATATTATCAAGAAAACCGTAGAAAATGGCTCGATATCAGCTCTTACTTTAACTTTTATGAGCTATTCGTTGTTATCATGTTTGTGTAAACAGATCAAACAAATGTCCCTCCAGTTGTACCAGGCATTTAGCATGAATGAAAGGGTGGTCTAATCATTATTTTCGTGAGGGCAAGGTAGCAAAAGTTTGAGAACCACTGGTATAAACGGCGCAAAACCATGCAAGTTAGATGAGCGATTTCTGCACATTATTTTTCACAAGCATTCTTGTGAGTTTTCTTTTTTTCTTTTTGAGTGTGTGTGAGTTATGTTGATTTGAAACTGGAGGCTGCTGCCTATGACTGTTTCAGAGAGATGAAGACGATGATGATGCAATTTGGGTGATTTAAAGTGGACACTGGATTTTATGTTTTGTAATTTATTAAATACATGCTTTTCCCAAAAGAAAATCTAATGCCACTCTTGGCTTATAAGGAGTGGCACCCATGTTCTGTGTACATGAGAAATACAAAAAAAGAAGAAAAAAAAAAGAAAGAAAGAAACCAACCATTTTTTATCCACACTGCCTTATTGGTGAGCTGGATTTCCATTAAAAGAGGGGGAGGCTTTCTGATGGTTGGTTTTGAATTCCTGGACACAACAAAAAAAACACCCACATGGAGACAGAGTCACTTGATGGATTCTGGTCTGGTCCTGACCGCTTACAATAACAGGCATTGTATAGAGGGACCTTTCCCTCATGCAACTGTTGCTATCTAATTTCATGCTGTGCAGAAAGGACCTTTGAAAAGAGCGGGGGATGCAGTCATCAGTTAATTAGCGATTAGAATCAAAACCCAAGACGGCAACAGGAAATTCTTCACCATCAGGTTAAGAGCGATGGTGAGCTCTTGTTGACAAGGAATCCGCCTCAGATGCCTCTACGGGAGATGAAAAGCAGTTCCCGGCTTAATTCTTGCACCAGAGAATGGCATAAAAACAAAAATTTGATGTAATCACTCTATGCAGTCGGTAGAGTAAAACATAGTTTTGTGATTATGCAAATTTACAGTCTCAGAAACCAGTGATGAAAAGTATAGCTGCCGTTTTGTATATACAAAGTGAACCCTGATGCTAATTTCCAAGCTCTATGAAGGATCCGTCTTGTAAAATATTACCCTGTAAATTCAATTGAACTGAAACCTTGATGCAAGCAATTGCCTCAAAGGTTTTGAAACTTGTGCATAAAGGCAAAGAAAGCACTTTGCAGACCTCTAAGAAAATACGAGGAGGAGGAAGAGGAGGATAGACTAAGCTTGGCAGGAGAGTAAATGAAGACATTGTGGTAGTTCTCCTAGCATCGATGTGTGAGCCATGACTCAGTGGCTGCGTGGGGTGCCCTGTGGGCTGTGTCCTTGATGCCAGATCATTAGCTTTAGCTTTTCTCCAGCAGCGTGGAGTTCTCTGAATGTGATTGTGTTCAACCTTACGTGTTTACACACCTTCATCTTTTTAATGAACTAAGCTTCTTACCTTCCGTATATCAATTTTCTGGTCTTTTTTAATGTTACCAAATGTTGTTTTTTTTTTAAACAACTACAGTACATCATATATATCACACAGTAACTTTAATATATTATAAACGATGGCTTGGATGCAATGTATTTATTTGTTTGTTACCTTAATGAAGAATAATCTATAAAGGGAAGTTTAAGGTTTGAATATACTACACTTTGTTGTCATTGGGTTTTAAAATGCCTCGTTGTTTCGAATCTTTTTGTATTGCAATGGAACAACAGAATACCTTTATACATCTCTAAGACCCATCCTTTTTACTGTGATCGTGAATTGTACCTTTCACACATATACACAAAAAAGGGAAATGCAATGTGATGACTTTGACTCAGCCTACTGGTCTCATTTGAAGAATGCAATATGTTTGCGTTCATTTTTATAGCTCTTGTATGTTTTTTTTCTTTTTTCTTTTTTGTTTTACACATCAATTCAAACCATTTTGCACACTTTAATGTTCAGGGATTTATTTGAACTAAAACTTAGCATTAGCTTCAGAAGGTTTGTCACTTCATGCTCACAGTAAGTACTGACATCCCGTTGTCTACTGTCAGAAAAGAGGGTGGCTCTGGTGAGATGGATCATGAACTGAGTTTCACTTTGCCAAAATTGAGCTGATTTAGCACCAGTCCTTTAGCCTGTTGTGTCAAGTTTATTCTATGTTAATAATCACTTTAGTGATGTGTTGAGAGCGTGCTATTTCTTGTCATACAAGAATCCTGTATAAAGAAACCTATTTCTGATGTTGAGCAGAAAACAGAGGTTATTTTTATTTTTTAGAGCAAGTCAGCAAAGAGAAACGTCAGAGAAATCAAATGATATTATTGTAGAAGTTAACTGTGATGCTCCCGTTGGGGGAGTAAATAGAAATGTACATGTCTGTAAATCAAATAAACCTATTTAATCACTTCATACTGCTGTGTCGTCTCCGTTTCTTATCATTGCACCACAAAGAAAGTGTTTAAAGGGAGTGGCCTGTGTTGAAGTACACCTATAAAAAATGCAACTAATTTATTGTGAGCATTACATTTCTTGGATTGTTCTTTTAATTATTTGCCAGTTCTGTAAGAGATCAGCTTCTGTAAGCAGCAGGCGGCTCAGGTGGTAGGGCAAGTCATTCAGTGATGTGAAGCGTGGTTCAAGTCCTGCTCCCACCTCAGTCACCTGTCATGTCCTTGGGCAAGACACCTTACCGTCTTTGCTTCCAGTGATGGCACTGCTGGTAAAACTCAATTGTAAGTCACTTTGGATAAAAGCATCAGCTAAATGACATTAATGTAATGTAAGATCACAGTAATGTCTTAAAGTCCATAAAAGATCTTGGAATTAGAAAATATTCATGAGATGGTAGATTTTTGCTGATATGGGATAAAATATATTTATATTTGATTATACAGCAGGATGCACTCTGCAAGACAATGACAGACCACATCTTTATCCATTACAACAACCTGGTTTCATAGTCGAGTATTTGCTGTATAAAGGTGCTGCTTGCATTTATCCAACAAGAAAATCTCCATTGTTGAAAGAGAGGGGAATAATAAGCACTGGAACGTAACAGACATGCTATAATAGATGTATGATAAGAAGTAATACAAAAGTTTTAATCCCAAAAAAAGATGAAAATATAAAAAGAAAAAAAGAATCATACACCATTGAGAAATGGGATGTCATTCTTCTCCCAACGATGCAGATGCTGGTCTCCTCAGTTCGACTACTACAGAAGAAGAGATGCTACGCAGCAGTAATTATGGTGACAAGAAAATAAAAGCAAAACCTGAGGCAAGGTGTTGGACCCAAATGCTTGATGTAAAACTAGACTGAGACTTTGTTATTTTACAGTAAATAAACCAAAAAGTTGGATAATCCAAAAATCTAACTTAAGAAGAATAAACCAAACTCAAGTGGAAGCAAAAGGCAGATGGACAGAAGGACTAACTGGAATCGAGGACTACCGAAACCAACAGCAATGGTGAAACAAGAACAATGATTTGGCAAAGAGCAAAGGAAAGCAAGCAGAAGATGTACTGATAACAAAACAAGGAGCAAGTGTAGCAATCACAAACCATCGGGTGTAAGTGGGTGGCAGGAAGTTAACTCAGTGGAATTCATCGGAGGATAAATATATCAGGAAACAAGAAAACTAAAACACAGCCTTGGGTCTGTTTTTTAGACACGTGGTAAGACCATAAAATTAAAAACAAGCTAATGTTTTTCATGCAATGGTAAAATGACTTTGAGGATTGATTTGTATGTTCTGTAGTGAATAATAGATGGGTTTGTGAGATTTGTGAGATCAAGTTGTGTGATCAAGTCTGGAGACTCTGCGATGGGCTCTACCATATCTGGATGAGGTCACCAAGTCCCCTAGTAGAATTAAATTAATGAAATGAAAAATACTTTATTAATCCCAGAGGTAAATTCAGGCCACCAAGCCCCCTAGTATAATTAAATGAATGAAATCAAAAATACATTATTAATCCCAGAGGAAAATTCAGGATCCACCCAGAGTTCCTCAAGCCTCTGGATTTTGTGTGTTTGCCTAAAATGACATATCTCTACAACATCTCATGGCAGACCAGGGTGGTGGTTCCCCCTCTTGTTCCATCTAGGGAGGGATCACAATCTTCAGCCTCCCTTGGTAACTTCTATTTGAGGGCCTTGGCAAGGAGAAAATCCATCACATAGACAAACACTGGATTCAGGTGGAGCAGTGTGGTTTTATTCTTAGTTGCTGACTTAGACTTAGACTTTACTGGTCACAAAATTGGTCACAAAATAATTTCTTCAACAATAAGATTTTTTAAACCACCTTAAGACCACAAAAAACAGGCAGAAGCAAAAGGCTTGTAAGCCTGAAGAAATATACAACTACGTCAATTTTGTTACATTACATTGCACAAAAAAACAAAAAGTACTCCAAGTACAATATACATTGAGACAAAATGTGACCTTCATTAAAAAAACAAAAAAAAAGGAAGAAAGAAATCATTCAGATGCATATCTGTCAAAAATAGTCTGGGAGATGTTCTTTTTAAACATAAATAAAGAGTTTTTTAACAATTTTTTATTTCTTTATTAAGGTTGTTCCATAATTGAACTCTCATGGAAGACACACATCTTTGTTCTACATTTTGGCACAATAAATTCACAGTCATCTCTAAAATCAGAGGATGAGCTCTACATGCCCTCCAGGGTCCTGAAGGCTGGATGGGGGTTTCCCCAACCAGTCTACATGTTCTTTGTGGTCATTCGGTCCCTGTGTAGCCAGTGTCAGAGCTCCGTCCTGGACCCAGGGTCAAATTATAGTCGCTGCTTCTTTGCATAGACAGGAGTCAGATGATGCCTTGTCCCACTGGCAAGGGACTCTAGGGAAATCCAGGAGCAGCTGGGGAGACTGTGTTTCTCGGCTGACCTGGTAATACTTTGGGATTCCCTGGATGTGCTGACAGAGGTGGTCGGGGAACGGGAAGTCTCAGCTTTTCTGCTTAAACTAATCCAACATCGGATAAGGGGTAGAAGATTACAGAATGGATGGATTGAGTTATAAAGGTGTTTTCTTAGCAGTTGCTACATTTTAGAAAAATGCCACATATGTAATGGAATTAGGACACTCAGTGATTTGTTCTGTGTCTGTGCACTGGATGTGCTTAAAAATGGCTACATACTGGCATGCACCTATGAAACGATATTTTATTTCTCTTCTGTCATCCTGAATAACTTTATTGACCTTGTGATGATGAGGTTCTGTTGATGTACCTCATCTGTCTGGTTAATGTGAACATACACAAGGATGAGTCAGGTCAAAGGTATTCAACCGATTTCATTTTGATACGAACACTACTTTTGGGAAACCAGATCTCATTCAGTTCCTCCAGCGCTCGTCTTTGCAGAGGCTTACAAAGGCTTGATTTTATCTCAAAGAGAGAAGCCAGGAGTTGATCCATGAATGAACTACTGTATTGTTCAGTTTCACTAAGGCAGACCTGTGTGAGGCTCAGTTTGTAAAGTAATCTTGTAGTCCCCTGAGTGGTTTACAGACGCACTGACACATCACAGACACAAGGCTCCATCCATGCTGTGAATGCAGTGTAAAGAAAAAACACAATATTTACCCTTACAGGAAATTCTTACGTAAAGGCTCTCTCTGTACCAAAGTTTCTTTAGAAAGAGAAGTCAGCTAATATAGCAGTTATTAGCGCTAATGGACATGTCTATGACAAGGAAGCAGAAAAACAAAGTACACGCTGCCTCTAGGACAAAAGAAGCCTTTAGATTCTACCGAGGTCTTTCATTAGACAGAGCTGCCCTCAAACAGACTCCACTTTATCTGACATGTCTTCAAATTGAAGGCAGGATGATTATAAAGAAGTCAGAGGAAGGAGGATTAGTGTTTGGTTGGTGAACGGCCCAGAGAGACCAACACCCTTTCCCACAGTCAGACAAATATGTACCCCAATGTCAGATGCTCCAATCTAAAAGTCAACACACCTAGTCATGCAGCGGGCAGGAAACACTGGGGCGTAGACAGGAAAAGGGGAGCCATTCTAGCAAGCAGTGGAATTTCCATTTGCACTTTGCCACTTTAACTCACAGAGGACAAGCTTTATTCAACACACGGGGTAAATTATGTCGAAAAACAGCCGCTGGAGGATGTGAAGCCTTAAAATGTCAGCTTGTTCTAGATTTCAAAGCGGTATTGTTCAGGCCATCCTCTCTTTTTTAATGTGAGGATGCTATTTCAGGGCACGCTGCTCTGCTGATTCAAAATGTACTCAGCTGAAATTCAGTCTATTTTGTTGATAATCTTGCATTAAAGCAAGTTCCTGTTTAATTGAAAATAGATTTTCTTGAAAAAAATCAAGTTTGACTCATCTGGAACATGTGGGCTACAGTACAAGCTCACCGCAAAGCATCAATCATGAGGGAGACAGTTATGAGACAATGCAACAATAACCCAGTATGTATGGGCAGATTATAGATCAACTAATTAGGAAGATGAATAGTCTTAATAGAAAACGCCCAAACTTGTTCGGAGCATAAATCAGATCTAAAACTGGCTCATGTTGGCAGCAACTCATTACAGAATTAGAATACAATGGATTTAAGTTACAACAAACACAGTTATATTTAATGGCTTTCCATGGTAAGGCTCAGAAATAACTGTCAACAATCACAGCTCATAGTGTCCCCGGGGGAATATCTTCATTTAAAGAGGTGTAACAGGTTTAGCTTATATATTTCAGCTCCCAAAATAAATGTGCCTGGCTGAGCTTGATGCAGTGACAGAAGGTCTGAATAAAGACATGAGATGTACTGATGCCTTTTCACCTACGTAGCAAATGAAGGTTGAAGCAAAAGCGGATTTTCAGACAGAAGAGAAAGTCATGAACATATGAAACATCTCGCAATTTTCACCATCACACCTCCACTCTGGATGTCTCACCTCTCCTTGTTGACACCCACCGACTTTTGCAGCCCACTTCGCACCTTACGCAGTCTTCTTCACTGAGCAAGAGCAGCAAATATTAAAAGATGTTTGTAATTGGATGCAGCATTTGAGACATTTGTAATTTCTATGTTCTTTGGATGTAAATTTGTTTTGTTTTGTCTTTGTGGGAACGATTTTTACTCAGCATGTGATCTTTAACATATACAACAGCAAAGCTTTCTGTGAACCCTGTGCAGACAAAGACACGAAATGAAATGCACAGGCTCATGTGGCACATTTTTCTTTTAACACACAGGATTGAACTTGTGTAGATTAAGTAAAGTAACACAATAAAGAACGACAAATGACTCTCCAGGCAAAAAAAAAGAAAAGATTTTTGATTTGTTTGAGCTTGACTTGAGGCAGGGATGAGCTTGAGTATTATCTCAAAATACGATAATGAAAAATTGGCCAAAACCAATGAGAAACAGAAACGTGAGTAGCTGAGGGTGAGATAATTACAACTCTATGTTTATTGCTCTAAAGCCACTATGCACTTTCCAGCATAGATGGAAAGATGTGACGTCAGTGGATAACAGCCTGGATGATGTCTCTCCTCAGTCTGCAGGACATGGCATTCATGGTTTACAAAAGGTTTTACATTTTGTTTGAACACTTTTCCAAATTTCCCTCAGAACCATTTGAATTGATCTTTGGTCCAGAGGAGGGAGCATTACTGTACTGTGCTCACATATTCCTTTCTTTATATCATAGAGCTTAAACCTGCAGCAAACTGTTCACAGACAGAGTTCAGGATGTTTTCCCGATTGCATGTATTGATTTCTACAAGAAAATTTTTTAATGCCGTGCAACCTGCGGGACTTTTCTTTTGCATCTTTTTTTATTTTCAGTTTTTTCTCATGCACACAGGACATATTGTATGACTTAATTTCATCATTTAAGGCAACAATTCTTTTTCTGCGTTTTGTTGTGGATGTCTTTATGTAAATATTATCTTACTTACTGGTTTTATAAAGTGAGAATTGCAGACTCACTTTATACAACAGAGAATTAAACAAACCAGCTTAGCACATTGCGTGTCCTGTATGGCTAAAGTTTAACTTTCCACAGGAAGGTAAATAGTGTTCAAGATAACATCTGTGTAAATGGAAGAAGCAACATATTAATAGACAGGAAAGTTGATTTTTATCTCTCCAGAGACATTAAATAAACAGTGTTAAACACCCATTTGTGTTTTATTAGATGTCATTGTCTATCTAACATAACATTTATGTTACACAGTCAAAACTAAAGCATAGGGAGTTTGAAGCGTCGGCAGATACAGGTTCTGGCTTAATGTTAACTTAATTATGATTAATGGCCAATCCTTTGCTGACTGCTGACTGTGCTCACTGCATTTGTAGTCAAAATAGACAAAGTTAACATCTGTCTGGTGGTGGTTGTTGAGGGTTTGTCAGCATCTTGGTCATTTAAATGAATGAGCCTTGTAGGAAACAGTAACTCAGCCAAATATTACAAAAGATAATAGAGCCCATGTAACAAAATAATAGAAAATGCATTTGACTTACTATACACAAGATTTGTTCCATACTTTGAACAACTATGTTCCTTCATGCCCTCTTTTGAAAATCATGTGGGGATGGATGTTCAGCCATGAGGAGCCAACGAACATCCAGCTGTCAGATTCTGCACAAATGTATGTGCCACAGCATCATTAAAGGAGCGGACACATGTACCAAAGCAAGCATGAGATGCCCTCCTCTTCTCTGCTGTGTGTCCGTGTGGAATGAATACAACATGTGCTTCATGCTGGGATGAGCAACGTCAATGAAGGGAGCCAACTTGCACCCTTGAAGAAGGCACGGATAGCGGGTAATGATCAGGCCAGCTCTCATTGAATATACAGTATGGGAAGATGTCTCAGCCAGTTTGACAGAACTAATCACTCCTCATCGGGCTTTGAGGCACGGGCTTTATTTCAAACGGTCCCAGTGAGGTCCCCAAAGCGATGAGGGATTAATTTGATTTGCATGCTTCCTAACGAGGATGTAATATAAATTGACAGTAGCATAGTGTTACCTTAATGGGCTTGTTAATGTGCTGCTGCGGGTTCAGTGTCGAGGGTGAAGCAAGTCTGAGCCATGAAAGCTGGAGTTTTCTGAATTAAACATGAGCTTATGCCTGAGTTGGCAAAGACTGAATAATGTTGCTTGATTTTTGTTGCTATTTTTGGCTCCAATGCTTCCATATTTAGAAGTGATGTTTCCACTGCAGCATAAGCTGATTCAGAGAAGCCTCCGAAGGCTAGTTCTGCACGGCCATGTGTGTGTGTGGATGGTAACTTCTGCATTCGTGTGTTCCACATGGGAAGAAGAGGCACGGAAGCAGCTTTGTGAATGGTTTGAGAGTACAGTGTAGCACGCATGCTAAGGCAGTGAATGGCAATGGGGCCATGAATGAAAGCAAAAGGGAAAGTGGCGTGATATACACACACGCATCTACACAAATTCGTATCGCTTTCGAGATGTCTTTTAAAGCATGCGCACAAAATACACACAGGACAACAAATGTACGTGCATAACTGGTTTTGAAATCATGTGTGCATTAGTTTCAGCATTTTTTGTAATAGAATAAGGATAGATTTTTATAATTAAATTTTTCAAGAGCTCTTCTAAAAATCTTGTTCTATGATATAATGTGTGCACTGTGAACAGTGTGAACATGGCTTGGCAAAGTTCTTATCCCCTTGGGCATTTTTCTATTTTTGTTTTACAACTTTAAATTAAAATGCATTGTGTTAAACACTTGTAGTGATTTCCAGCACAAACAACAACCCCATTAAATGTCCATTTTTAACTGAGTGCCATTTTCACACTATGTCTCTGTGAGTTTGGCAAATCTAGCTACTGGGATTTTTGATCATTCATCCACACAAACTGCTCATATGTTTAGCTGGATGGGATTATGTGACTTTCATTTAGATTGAGCTCTGGACTTCGATAAGGTTGTTCCATCATATTTAAACATTTCCTCTTAAATCAAATTTGACATGAAATGTTGGTAAAGCACTGAGTCGCTTCACTGCACAGCAATGACATGACAAACCTTTCTTTAATATTCTGTAAAAATACATGTAGAAAGAGACAGAGAGAAAAGGATGAACAGCACTACTGCATTATGCTCCTGTTATTTAGTCTGAGTTAAATACAGTAGACATGGAAGTTAGAATTAACAAATGAGCTTTTGCCAAAGTCAATGTTTTCTGTAACTGAAAAAAACAACAACACAGTTTTAGTATGATGCACTTCCAGTGACCTCCTTCTCAGATCTTACCACAGCAACCACACGCTCTTCTTTTGTGCATAGTAGTTAGTAGAAGAAAAAAAAAAGATTTATTTTTTCTCGGAAACCTCAGGAAATTGACCCAAATTTGTTCCATTCAGAAACGCCACATTCCAAACGGTGCTTTAACACTGAAATACTATTTAAAAAGAATGACATCAGTAAGAAAATGTGGAGAGACGGATACAATAATAAATACAGAAGGGGCAGATAGAAGTCATGTGAAAGCAGGTGGTACTTATTCATGTTAGTTCTGTTCCAGTGTTTTTGGTGTTGGTGCTCGCTACTTCAACATGCTCATCATATCAGCTTTAAGAAGCTTTAAGAAGGCATGTTTGACAACCACCTGAGTCAAGTATTAAGTCAAAGATAAAAGATAAAGAAACAGAGAAAGGAAAGAACCTGTGGGCAGGCTGTCCTTGTAAATAGATGTATAGATGGTAGTGTGGTTGTAGTGGCTATATAACATCGTGCTTTTACAGATGTGTGAGATAGCTCCATTATGTGCAGGAACACACTCCCAACCAATCATCAGTGTTGGCTTTTGAGTTGTGCTGATGACAAGCTGAATGATTGGTCTGCTAATGAGAGTGGACCAACTTTTTAGTTGTTTTGTATTAAAAACATTACTCTGGATAAGTCCATCCATCCATTCTCTGATAAATGCTAAATAACAAAGTTTATTGTCGTCTTTTTTTAAAATTAAATTCTACATCTTCTACTGCAGCAGCAGTTTCAGAAGGAATTTCATCCTGTTCAGGAAACAGATTGATCGGTGAATCCGTCAACTAATCGTAGCTTTTCCTGACAATAATTCCAATCAGACGAATTGATCAACAAGTCAATTTCTTTCCTGAGTTATGGTATTCTATTTGCTATGACCACATTTAGCTAATGACATTAATATGGAAAGAGTCATTAGACTATGAGAGTGTCCACTGACCCTTGACACAGTCGATGGTGCAAGAAGATCTTGTCAATCATTATGACCCGGATGAAAACCATCTGGTCATGTCCTTCACTGTCTCACAGAAAGAACTGCATTGGCGTTTGAGGATAAATGTAGCTATAAAGAGATAAAGGGGCCTGATCGCATGATGAGGTCATTTGCAAAGTGCTAGCATGGCTTGTCCATGGCAGAACAAAAACAAAGGTCATCCAGATCTGCGCAGCAGGCAAATGGCACAACATGTTAGTATGCTGTGCAGCTCGCAGCCTGTGGACAGTGTGTAGACAAAGAATGGGAGCCTGTCCAAGAAAACCTGCTCCCACCCAGAGGGGCCGAGCTGAATGTGATCTGAATTCACACAGACACTGAAGAAAAATAAATGTCACTCAGTCACATTTATTCAAATAAATTTTTGAATTACCTAGACTTTTGTAATTCCCCTCAGAGGAGGATGGCACTCTGCTCATGCATCTTTAGATAATGATTTAGAAGTCTACATGAAACCTGTATGGGAGAAGCAGTGAGAAAACTGCCTCTGTAAATGCCCATGAGACAGGAGTTCAAATCAAAAGCAGATGCATATTTGACATGTTTACATACACATAACTGAAGCATCGCAAAGTTTACAGCGATTTACACCCAGCCAGTAAATCCATCAGATGCAGAAGTAAGCACCAGCTAGCAGCCTTGTGGGTCAAAAGAGGTTTACTAGATGCAAGAGGCAGGACCACCCATTAAGTTTTAAATATTCATCATCTTCAAGATAGGCTAGTCATCCTAAACTGTATGCAGGTAGATGATTCATCATAAAAAAAAGGCTGTACCGACATCCGTGTTAAACTAGAATTTCAACAGAGTTCCCGATTGAGGTGTGCTAAAGTATCACCGGCATTAGTTTAACCTTGCAACTCCAGTGTGACCAGAGATTAGTCATTTACATTTTTGTGAATTCATTGGTAACTTCCTGATGAATAACAAACATAGGGGATGATTATTTAAATGCACACTCACACAAAAGGTTTTAAAAAATATAAACAAACAAAAGCAAAGACTGGTAGCGCCTACATGTGAAAAATTAAGGTGCAGTTATCAGTGTATGTAAATGATGTCAAGCAGGCATTTTAAGGATGTGTGTTATGCTGCTGGACCAGCTCAATGAAAAGCACACAGACTGCTCCCACAGCAGTGCTCAGTATGCTGGCTGGTAAACGTTCAATGGAGAGCTTAGATCGCCACCCTGTGGTAGAAAATTCATAATATGGCTCGTCCATGTGACCGCACTATAAAAATGTTTTTTGTTTATGTTTAATAACAAAAAGGGTTCAATATAAAAATGGATAAGTGACTAAACTTTTTATATTACTGTTCAGATTATTTATACCAGTTTTATTTAACATTCAGTTAAAGAATTAAATAGCCCAGGATGATTAATCACCAGTTGTTAGTTTGTGAAATGGTAGAAAGCGTTTCTACTAAGATGCATTTCATATTAAACTCAAATTAAACTAAACGTGTTGTGCGACATTAAAATAAACCTTCTCCTTATGATAAATTCTGTTTTAATAGATCCAGAAATAAAGGCATAAAATTAGAAACTATGAGAATGATTATAAAAACCCATTTATTTTCAAACAACAAAACACATAAAGATGAGTGAAAAAGACTAAATGATAAAGGAATAACAATTCCTGCCGTAAGGCCTCAAAAATTAACAGATTTATCATCAATTCAGATGTTAACTCAATTTGAATTAAATGTTGACCTAAAAGGTAAACAGGAGGGAAAATGGTAACATTTGAAGTATTAAATACATGTGAGCTTTATCTTTAATGATGGAATTCAAATTTAGATATAATCCAGTTCTGAATAGACTCCAATACAGGTGAAGAGCAGCAAAGCAAACTCATCTTCACTATGAGGTATCCATGGAAGCCGTTTCTGAAATAACAAATAAACATACATTTGTTTATTCGTAAATGTAATGCCAAAGGCATATAATTAGCTTTGATTTTTTTCATTTCCTTTATTTTAAATTATTTACGGATTAATTTTCTTTAATATTTCTTCTTGATTAGATCTGAAGTAAAAGAAATATAACAATAAAAACATTCAAAGTCAATGTTCCTTAATGACTGTGGCTGATTACACCAACTTAAAGGAGCTATACCTGATATTATTTTAATCTTTCTAAGAAAAATGGTTTCTACACAGTATATTATGTGGTAAACAGGGGAAGTGCGGCTTATCCCTTTTAAGTCAATAAAAATTAATGACTCATTGATTGCACACATGTAGGAGTCCAGGACATTTTAGTTAGCGATTGTGGCTCATTTTTAGCTTTGGCGAGACGCTCTCTCTCTCTGCCAATAGGGTTAACTTCCGGATTCCCTATGGGAACGCTCTTACTGGCTGATCGGAATCTTGAAGTTACGGAAGTTATCCCCATTGGCAGAGAAAGACCATCACACCAAAGCTAAAAACTAGTCGCTTACGCAAACTAATATGGCCTGAACTTGTAAATATGCACAATCAATGAGTCATTCATTTATATGGCCTTACCCCTTTTACCACATAATATACTGTGTAGAAACCATTGTTCTTAAAAAGATTAAATTTATATCAGGTATAGCTCCTTTAACCTGTTTTATAGTCTGATTTGATGTGTTTTTTTCAGCATCCATGTTGAATTCTGGGAAACGGAGCAAAGAAATTCTGAAACTGCAAGACACACATATGGGATGACTCACGTGTTTCATTAAAGAGGAAGGAATCCTGATATTCCTTCATATACTGAGAGGATCTGGCCTCATCCAGGAACAGGGAGTAAACCCTTTTAATGTCCTCAACCTGCACTTCTGTCCCCTGCAAAAGACATGAGACACACATCACACACCCACCGAAGCAAATCTAGCCCGGACTACAGCAAAAACATTCAATCATTTTTTTTAAATAAAATTTATCATAATTGTGATGACCAAGTCTGCTTGCTCATCCTGAGCCTACCTTGCGCTTACGGCACACAAGTCCAGCAGTGCTGATGAGCTGGATGGCGTAGCGAAGTGATGTCTCCATGCCGATGCGAGTGAGGACTGTGTGTGCTTCCTCACTCAGCTCCACATCCTCCTCCTCACACCTGAAATATAAAGATGCAGACTTTACTTCCCCTCTGAGATGCTGGAGAGGTTGATGCAAAGCTTGCTGGATGTAAATCCTCACCGGATCTTGAGGATCTGCCTCGTCTCTTTTTCGGTGTAAGGGGAGGTGGCGATGATGAGCAGGCGATCCAGCAGGTCGATAGGAATGCCATGAGGACTCTGATAGTTTGTACCACGGATTCTGCATGGAAAAGAAAAGTTTCCTTAATCCTGAAAGACTTCAGGAAAAAAAATGCTGAAAATATACTGTATATTCTATACCCCAGAGCGGAAAAAAGAGAAATGCATAAAATAGTAATACATCTAGAAATAGGTAGAAAATGAGTTGATATTAAGAGAAATACTTCTTCAAAACTGTATCATAAGCACAGGCAAAAACAAATTCTACAAAAATGAAACAGCTGAAAATAATAACCAAAAGTGAATAACAAGTGAATAAATCTGCATAAACAATACCGGGTGATGCCTCTGTTGGTCGCCATAATAAGAACCGGGGACAGGTCAGTCTCCAGGGCACGGTTCAGGAAGGAAAAGCACTCCATATCCAGCATATGGACCTCATCAATAAATAACACCTGGAACCAAAGACATGAAAAATTAACCACAAAAAGAATGAGAGCAAACTTAAGAAAATGAATGAACATTTAGACTTACCCCGGGAATAATCTCTGCCTTGCCTTCCTCCCTCCACTCACCCACTTTGGCATTAATCTGTTCACGGACTTCAGACTTAATTTCTCCGGTGTCTCCAGAGAAGAGAGCCAGAAAGCCTTGTGTGCGGCTGTTAATGACGTCAATCTCATGGAGGGACACTGTATGTACCACCTCCTTCCTCTTCTGTAGCTCTCCCTCGGGACACTGGACAAACTGGGTCTATGAGAACAGAAAAAATAAATTAGAAATAGAAGCTTTCGCTAATGGATTCCACCCCAGACTAAAGGGCTAGAGGAAAATGGCTACAGAACGAAAGTGGCTGGGATGATGAAATCCTTTTGCAATCAGGCCAGCAATCGATTATCAGGAGTGCCAGTGAACATCCACTACTCTCATTTTTCACTGTGTAGTACGCAGCTGGTGATATTACAGCCTGGTAGTGTCGGGTCTGTAAGTGAGAAAGCTTACTCTGATTGGCTGCCGAAGTGTAGTGAGATAAGGAGAGGGGATGTTACAGTGAAACCAGAATTACTAATTCAACATAATTTATCATTTATCATCTTTATATCTCCAAAAAATAATTTTTTTCACATGTTTAGAGAAGAATCTTAAGACACATTAAGCAATCAGCCGTAAATGATGTTATGCATATATACAAATCAAAAACTGCCACTTTGTTTACGTTTTTGTTCATGTGGCTTTGCAGTTTCTTTTCCTAAATAATGCATGTGACATCCCCTGCAAGAAGTAGAGTAATGTCCTCCCCGTAGGCACAGACCGTACCCGATACATCATCCTTAAAATATGCTGTGGCTCATGACTCAGCGGCATCAGTTACACTTTAGTGAAGTTGCATCATACCTGAGCTCCCATAGCATCATAATCTCTGGCTCTGGTGAAGGAGCGTCCCAGTTTGCTGATTTTCCCCGTGGCTTTGTCGATGGTGATAACATCCCTGAGGTAGACAGACATATAAATAGATGCCTATACAGACAACTCTAACTTGCTTTACAGTATTTAAAGATTAAAAAGCAAAAGATGAATTTACCCAGCTTGAACCTTTTCTTTACTTAGACTTTCAATCATTTTGTTGCCCAAGTCATATATTGTCTCCATCTCCGTAGTCTTTAAAGTCAGCTTGCCCACCTTTGCACCCTGGTTGAAAGCATCATATTTTCAGTTAATACACACTTTAATTGATTCATGATCACTGTAACTGGAGTCCTTCTACCTTCTAGCATCATCAATGGTATTTTTATTCTAATACTCTCTGAAGCTGGCATACAGGAAGTTTATGATATGGTAAATAACAAGCATATCTGAAATGAAACACTGTCAAAGCAGCTTACCGTCCCAGTAGCTGGTCTGTCTATTTGTATTTCCACAACCTCTCCTTCAATTATTTCTGTCTCCTCTCTGAAAATAAAGAACCAAAATATTGAAAAGCAACTCATTTCAAGCAAAAGAGAAAAAAAAGCACAATAATCATGTCTTCTCACTCACTTGATCCTCACTCCAATGGCTTTTCTAAAAGCTTGGCTTAGTGCCTCAGTTTTGCTCATTTCTAGGGAGAAGATTTCACTTCCAGCCAGTGCTGTAAAAGGTGTATCGGGGCCAAGAGACTGTGCGATACCTGCATTAGGAACAATGCCAATTTGTCAGGAATAGAGAGCAGGAACTTCAGAAAACCTAAGCTGATTACATCAACGCATAAAAGACAGCATCATTTTCAGTCATGGAAGATGGTGTGCTTTGGAAAAACTCCAATTTAGTTCTTACCCATTGCAATGGCAGTTTTTCCTGTGCCAGGCTGTCCAGCAATCAGCACTGCCCTGCCAGCAATGTGGCCATCTTTGATCATCTCCAAGATGACTCCTGCTGCTCGCCGGGAGGCCAGCTGGCCAACCATCCCCTGAGACACCTACAGATGAAAGCAACAGGCCTCTGAACAAACATATTCACACACATCTGTACTTCTGACAAACTGAAGAACTGCCTGTAATGTTTAAGTCTAATCTACACAAAGTTTATTCCAACATATCTTAATCTAAATGTATCAGGAGAAATGTGGCCACACATGATTGATGACTTAGTCCCAAAGAGAAGTCCAATGCACAGGACTTTTTAGAATCAAGCAGGAAAAAATATAAGGAGTGGGTAATAAAAACTTTTGCAAATTGTAGGTTCGATCTGATTATGTTTTTAATAAAACAAATTGATTTATCTTTGCTCATTGCTTATTTATTCATTTGTATAGAAAGCCACTACAGAGGGAGAAAAAAAAGTCTCTCAGCTATAGACCCATAAAACCGCTAACAGATCAAATTTGTAACTCTGCTCATCTGGCTGCAGTAGCAGAAGCAGCCTACCCCACCAAGGGCAGCGGGTGGGGTAGGCTGTTAAAGTTTAACGTGTTCATTCATTTCACCTATAAACTACTCAGATATATAAAGATCAAGCTACCAAGAGCCCACCCAAAACTGACAAGTCGGAAAAGAAGTATTGCTTGAAGTAGCCTCAAATGATATTTGTGTATGCACTCAGTCATCAGCATTATTTTCCCAGTATGATGCAGACCTACTCAATATTGAGCAATCGGTGTAATGTTAGAAGTGACTGAAGCAGATTTGAAGTCTTAACACACTACCTGTCTTGGTTCCAAAGCATCATCCAAACCAAGGCCTCGGATGTGAGAATGGGCCCCTAAACAAAGAGTAAAAATTAAAAATACCATCAACCACATTTGCAGGAGAAAATAAACACTAGGCACCCATCAATGTATACCATGTTTGCAACACATTAACTATTTGAAACATGGACCTGGTAAATAATAGATTCATACCAATTCTCTCGATCCGTGTAATGTCACGAACCTCTGGAACCTTTGTAGTCGCCATCTGTATCAAGTTAAAACAAAAAGAAAGCAGAAATGTACAGCACATAAAAATCAAAATTATTAATGAATAAATAATAAATACTTTCTTTAAATGGGAAATTTTGGCCCATTGTCCAAATAAAAAAGGCTGTCCGTCCACAGAATTTCCCAAAACAAGGTTTTATAGGTTAATCTTGCCATCTGTGTTTTCTTCGCTGAATGTTTCTGTGCTCCATCATTTAGCACATAGGTCACAACACACAACGGAAATCATACTAGAAAAAAAACCTGCATCCCTTTGCTGAAAAGTCTTTTGCAAAAAAAATAAAATAAAATGGTTAAGTTGTTGGCTTATTAATGTTGTGTAAAAGAAGCCTGTCCTGGCCAGTCGGTTGTCATAGTGACCGCTGTAACGCATGGCACAACACAAAGTAAACGAGTAATAACATTGTGTTACCACCATATTGTGGCTTTTTTCTTATTTTACAAAAATGTAACATGGTATTATACAGGTTCTGGTGCCACCAAAATAACTTAGATAGGCATAGCCTAGCAACAAACATTACCAGCTTTAAACCGTCAAAGCAGAACGAAAATAACAGTTTAATGCTAAAACCAGCTAACGTTGTGTTAGCGAATTAGCTAGCTCCATTGATAGCGGTCTTTTGATATTAAACGCCCCAAAATCCCAATAAGAAGAGGTTTCGCACATCTGAATAAAATCAAATGCTCTACGCCTGCAGAATAACCAGTGTGGAAATTTTCTAAATCTAAAATTCTTATATTGATTGGAATCGCGCATACTCACCATACAACCACACTTCTGAAAATGTGAGAATACGGCGCTCGTTTCTGAAAGTGCACCCAATAAATTTGTCCGAAGAGAAACAAGACACAGGGTCTGTCTGAGAGATACTGATCATAGACGTTTCACTGCCACCTACAGACTCGGTGTTAAACAACAAACGATCAAGCACAGAAGCCTAGCTAAATAGACGTATGTTGAAAACCTTCTATTCTATTTTATGTTTAGCTTTGTATATTTTATCATACAAACTATTTTGCTCTGGAATTACACCATGTCTGTTTTTTTGGGTATGTTATATTCAAGTGTTTTAATACATTAAAATAATTTGAAAAGAATTAGATAAAACTGATAATTGGGAAATTATAAACTGTTTACCCTACCTGTAAGTTATTTTTTTCTTTATTTTTTCTTTCTTTCTTTCTTTCTTTCT